>JAXCGZ010012567.1:0-22368 GCA_037179515.1 Halocaridina rubra | reverse complement strand
ATCTTGCTAATTCTTCATATGTTGGGGATAAAGTGTTTTGAGTTATAAGTTGCAAATTCCTCAAAAGGTGGTTTTGCACCCTTTTTTTCATTGCAAAGTTCTTGATAACCAAAAGTGAATGAATACTGTATTTATCTCGTAGATTCTTCCTTTATCCTAAATAGAGTGTTTTACCATATTAATTGCAAATCAGTAATAAGCACTGCAACTTTTGTGGTTGCCCACAATTTAAGGAATACATACAGTACTGTATTTGTCTTGCTTATTCTTCATTTATTGTGAATATATTGTTTTCCTTTAAAACCAGTAAAGAATTAATGGTTTTGTATGCTATTTTGGCAGCATAAATATTTCTGGTTAGCTGTGAATAACCAATATATTTTATCCAGTAGAATGACATTGGAAACTCATTATATGTATGCTCATGCTTTCAGTTTCCCATTATAAACAGTGTGTCATTTCTGTTTCTGAAATTGCAGTGTACCTGTATTCTACTCTGCCTGTGTGACAGAGGTAATCATCGAGTTGAGGCCAAAGTCTTGGCATACGTCCGTGGTGCCGGGAAACGAAATCGTGCTCACCACCTCCGGGATTCGAGGCAGCATTTCATAAAATTTAATTAGAAAATTCAATTCTTTTAATGTCATTGCATTTCCAAAATTAAAAGAAAGTTGAATTCTGAGTTTCATTTAACCGACTAATGGTAATAGAGATAGGGTGTTCAAGTACAAATATCTGTCCTGTCTGTTTGTGAGCTCTTAACCGAGCTCGGTACTTTGAGTCCCCTTAGTAAAACAGAATCTTAACAACACTCTACCATCCTAACCTCCAACAGGCTCATCCCCACCCCTGGACCTCGTTGCAAGAGGCAAGAAGGTTTGATGAAAGAAATGAAGAAGAGAAGAAAAATTTTCATTACAGAGTTCTTCCAGAAAAAGGGGAGATAAAGAAGATAATGACAGAAGATCAGGGGATGGGGCCTCATTAAGATTGTTATACACAAATGCTGATGGATTAGCTGGCAAAGCAGTAGAATTAAAAGATAGGATTCACAACAGTAAGGCAGATATAGTAGCAATTACAGAGACTAAGTTGAGTGAGGACATACACAGTGTCACAGTTTTTCCTAAGGGTTTCAGAATACTAAGGGTTGAAAGATCTGAGAGGACTGGTGGAGGGATAGCACTGCTCATAAGTGAAAGGATTCAAGTCGAAGAAATAAACTTGGCTATAGAAAGTGAGTTCAAGGAATTTCTTGTTGCTCGCATAAATACTGGGTCAGAGAGCATTATAATAACTGTTGTATACAACCCACCAAGGAACCAAAATAGGCTTGAAGTTTATGAGGAAAGTCATATAGGTACTATTGAAGTCATAAACTCAGTTGTTAACATGGCTTGGGAAAAAAATGTAGGATTTTGATTATGGGAGACTTTAATCATAAAGAGATAGATTGGATAAATCTTGACCCACACAGTGGTGAGGACTCATTCGGGGCAAGATTCCTAGATTGTGTACAAGGGAATATCCTACACCAACATGTAATGGAACCAAGAAGGGCCAGGGGTGGGGATGAGCCATCACTACTTGATCTAGTGTTCACAGATAATGTGTTGGATATTGAAAAAATTGAGTATGAACCACCAATTGGAAAGAGTGACCACTGTGTGTTGTTGATGGAGTATATCATTGAAGATATTCTTCCTGAGAGTAGAGGCACTGAGGACATGAGGAGGAACTATCGGAAAGGAGATTACATCAAAATGAATGAGCTTTTTGAAGTTATTGACTGGAGAACCTTATTTTACAACAAATCTGTACAAGAAATGTATGACAACTTTTGTGAGAAATATGGGAAGATAGTAGATTGCTGCATACCTGTCACCAAAGTAGGTGTAATTCATGCCAGAGAGAAATGGTTCGATAATGGGTGTAAAAGAGCTAAGGAGTGGAGAGACAAATGCTGGAAAAGGTATAGGAGGAGAAAAAACATAAATGCCTGGCAAACCTACAAAAGAGCAAGAAATGACTACCTAAGTAAAAGGAGAGAGGCAGAGAGAGACTATGAGAGGGACATCACCAGGAAGGCTAAAGAAAATCCCAAGCTTTTCCACAGCTTTATCAGAGGAAAACTGAAGGTAAAAGAACAGGTTTTAAGGCTAAATAGAGCGGATGGAAGCATCACTGAGACGGATGAAGAGATCTGCAAAGAATTGAACAAGGAGTTTCAGTCAATATTTACAGTAGAAAATACCTCACCCCCTCAGATTGCAGTGATAGAAGCTCAAGGGCCGGTATTAGAGAACATCAACCTTACAGCCACAGAGGTATGCAAAGCGCTGATGGATTTAGATGTTCATAAAGCTACAGGTCCTGATGACATATCCCCTCATGTGCTTAAAAAATGCGCAAACACAATATCAGTGGCACTAAGTATCATATTTAAGGAGTCACTGGAGTCGGGGGAGATTCCAAGATGCTGGAAACAAGCAAATGTGATACCTATCTTCAAAAAGGGAAGGAGGGATACAGCTCTGAACTATAGACCAGTTTCCTTGACCAGCATAGTTTGCAAAGTTATGGAGAAACTACTAAGGAAACATATCTCTCTTCACTTGGAATCCTTCAACTCTTTGTCAGTGAGGCAACATGGCTTCAGAGAAGGTAGATCAACAGTAACAAACTTATTAGAATTTTATGATGAGGTAAGCCAAATCTTACAGGAAAGAGAGGGCTGGGCAGATTGCATATTCCTAGACTTCCAGAGAGCGTTTGACACTGTTCCACATGGGAGACTTATTAGGAAGCTGCAATCAATGGCTAGAATAGGTGGTAATGTTTTGGAATGGATATAAACTTACTTAGAAGGAAGGGAACAGAGGGTTAGAGTAAGACACTCAGTGTCTGAATGGAGAAGAGTTAGTAGTGGAGTTCCACAGGGTTAAGTTTTAGGGTCACTTTTGTTCCTTGTATATGTAAATGACCTACCAGAGTCTGTAAATTCATTCATGAATATGTTTGCAGATGATGCAAAGATTGTGAAGAAAGTAAAAAACGAGAACAATGGTAGAGAACTTCAGGAGGATCTAAATAATCTGCATGAGTGGTCAGAAAAGTGGCTAATGAAATTCAATACTTCAAAATGTAAGGTAATGAGAATGGGTACAAGTGCAAGAAGGCCCAAGCTTGACTACTCGGTGGCTGGAGTACAACTTCAAGAGACAGAAAATGAGAGAGATCTAGGAGTAAACATACTGGCAGATTTGTCTCCAGAAATACATATAAATGGCATAGTAAGGGCAGCATATGCATTCTTATCAAATGTAAGGGTAGCCTTCAGGCACATGGACAAGGAAATGTTCAGAAATATTTATGTAACCTATGTGAGGCCAAAACTCGAATATGCAGCCCCCTTTTGGAATCCGCACTTGAAAAAGCACATAGCTAAGCTTGAAAAAGTTCAAAGACATGCCACGAAACTGGTGCCAGAAATACGCAATCTCAGTTATGATGAGAGGCTGAGAGAATTAGACTTACCATCACTCGAAGCTAGAAGAGTGAGGGGGGATATGGTGACAGTCTTTAAATTCCTTCATGGTTATGATAGAGTGGATAGGGATCGATATTTTGATATGGCTGGCTCTAGAACTAGAGGTCATAGTTTGAAGCTTTGTAAGAAAACTTCTTTGCAGGATGTAAGGAAATACTTTTTCAGTGTAAGAGTAGTTGATAATTGGAATTCGCTAAGCGAGGAGGTAGATAATGCTATCTCAATCCATAGTTTTAAGGACAGGTATGATAAGTATCACTAAGTATAAAATAGAACCGATCAGGAGACGGGAAGATACGAGCTTTGGGCTCTTTCCCGTAAACACAATTAGGTAATCACAACATGCAAAGAAGTTTTCTTACGAAGCTTTAGTTCTAGTGCCTGCCACTTAAAAATATTCATCCCTATCCACTTTGTCGTAACCATGAAGGAACGTGAAATCCATCACCATATCCCCCCTCACTCTTCTAGCTTCGAGTGATGGTAAGTCTAATTCTCTCTAGCCTCTCATCATAACTGAGATTACGTATTTCTGGCACCAGTTTCGTGGCATGTCTTTGAACTTTTTCAAGCTTAGCTATGTGCTTTTTCAAGTGCCGATTCCAAAAGGGGGCTGCATATTCCAGTTTTGGCTTCACATAGGTTACATAAATATTTCTGAACATTTCCTTGTCCATGTGCCTGAAGGCTACCCTTACATTTGATAAGAATGCATATGCTGCCCTTACCATGCCATTTATATGTATTTCTGGAGACAAATCTGCCTATGGAGGATTTCCTATGTGCTATTACCCTTCGATCTTATAACCTCCTAAAGTCGGAAATCCTGACACGGCTTCGGTAGAGGCCTACAAGCGATCTCAAATTTAAAATCCTCTACCAATAAAATATAATTAATATTACATGCTTAGACATACATGCAAATATATAATAAGGGGGTTTGTGAACTGTTGATATGTGAATGATTAAATAAACTCTCCTCACCTTAAAGTAAAACTTCCTCATACAGAATAATAAATTTTCCAACATACATTCTACCTACGAGTGTTCAATTAAATGAGCTCATTCTGTCCTCACACGTAGTCATAAACATTGTTAGAAATAAGTTAAATCTGTACTCATCTATCCGGAAAACCCAAATGTCGTCAGCAATCACGGAACTCCGAATCAAACTTGAAAATCTTCAGATCACGTATCTCTACCGCGTTCTTCTACTTGAGTGTCTCGTAGTGCCTCACGAGAGCAACTAATTACTCATTAACAAACTTATAAGTACTGTCAATAAACACAGTAAACATGAGTGCCTCGTAGCATCTCACGACAGCAACTAATTACTCATTAGCAAACTTATAAGTACTGTCAATAAACACAGTAAACATGAGTGTCTCGTAGCATCTCACGAGGACAACTAAGAATAAACTTGTAAGTACTGTCAATAAACACAGTAAACATGAGTGCCTCGTAGCATCTCACGACAGCAACTGAGTATAAACTCACAAATAAAAGAAGGCACAAACTCTATCGTTCACATTTTTCATAATCATTAGAACAAAATTTCACAATGACATTAAATATATCGTTCATTCTGCACAAGAAAAATCATGTTCTGAACACGTGGTGGACAATTATAATTGCAAAGAACTCTCTGTTTACACAAAGTAATCACCTTTATCATGACGCGTTAAAAGATTAATTGGCAGAAAGCCTACCAAAGCAGATTTCGCTCTCGACTTTGGAGCTATATATACACTATGCATAAAAATACTTATACATACTATAAATGAATGCATATTCATATGCGTAAATTTAATATAATTGAATAAGTATACATGCAATGTCTGTAAATCTACATACATGCACTTAACTACAATAAACAAAACTATTATGCAAAGCAACACTTACATATGTACGTAGAAATAAACTGTCTTGAAATATATTCAAGACATCCTGGGCCCCTCCAAAACGAAAAAGGAGGGATCTCCCTATCAGTGCTACTATTTAGCATCAATGATTAAACATACCCACGATTCTTCAGTGCTTTGGGCAGTTTGACGTTCTGATTTTTCATAATTTGATGATTCCTCTTTGTATACTTCTGACAACAGATATTCCCATGAGAGCTTTTCAGACCAAGTTCCCTGAATAAGAATTTTTCCTCTTCTTAGTAAGGGTGATATTAGACCTAAGGAGTCCAAAAATATACCCACCCGTGACAGAAGTTTCTGTTTGGTCAACACTTCATCTCTAGCCTTCAGATCTTTCAAAAACAACTTGTCTGTATTAACATTCCAGATTAAACTAAAGATTGTTCCTTTAGGAGACCTAGATTTTTCAGAAAGGCACTGATCCAGTATCCTTTGAAGTCTTGCATTGTTGAATTCCATGCTTGCAGTGAAATTTCGGCCTTTGCCCACTCTACATCTGCAGTATTATATACATCAAACTGCTCCTCTTCACTGGTGCAAGCATCCAACATATTACCTACATGAAAATTTTCTAATATCTCCTCCAACTGTTTTACTAAAGACTTCATTTATCCAAAGGCGCTATGAAAATTGTGTGGGAGAGGAGTGTGAACAGGCTTCCAAGGAGCAGAATCTGTAAAACTTCCAAGTGTAGTTTTATCTTCGTAATGCACTTCTTGCTTATTTACTCCAATACTCTCTGGCTCGCACAACTTATTAACAGGCTCTATGGCCTCTTCAATCAACAACTTATTTACAGGCACTAAGGCCTCTTTAATCAACAACTTATTAACTGGCTCTATGGCCTCTTCAATCAACTCTTGTGTAGTAGTAGGCAATAACTGTGTTCCTACTCACATAACAAGTTGGTTTTGCATATTACTGGATCCATGTTGAGTATCACGAGGAATATCGCCATACAACATGACACCACCCGGCGCTTCCATCAAACTATAGACATCCCACTTGTTAATACCACTAACAAACTGACTTATATGTAAGGCACCAATAACAATGCCAATGTTCTCAAGTACATCACTATCAATATCTTCATCGGCCAACTTGTGACCTTGAGACTTTAACACATTTCTAGCCTTTGCTAGTCCTGGAGTGTGGATGCTAATTACCATATCATCAACTAAGAGTAATTTAAGTCTGGCTCTTCTTTTCCCCAATTTAATAACTACATTTACAACAGGAAAAATTCCTTTCTTTGTCTCAGAACGAAATGCATCAATACCAAGAGACATTTCATCTACTGGGCTTAATATAAGCCTTTCAGCTAATTCCCTAGTTATAAGGGAACACTGGGAACCTGTATCAAAGAATAACCTAGTGCTTACCCAAAAATTTCTTTTGAGCTGCTTACTTTTCCACTTGCAGTAGGCAGAGCGCATGCAGGTAAACTCGGCTTCACCATTTGCCTTGTACTGCATTCATAGTCATCACACCAACATGCTTCTTGTCCTTTTTTGAGTCAGAATGTTCTTGCTCATTGCTTGACTCATCTATTAATTTTGAACCATTTTCTGACTATTCATTCAGAAATGTAGGTTCTCCAAACATTCTACGAAAATTTGATTCTTGTTTGTAACACAAGGCTGCATGATGACTATTTTTCTTACACTTATTACAGTTTAACTGAGTGTAGCAATTATTTGCATAATGCCCTGGCTTAGTACATCTCAGACATTTGTTACTGTCTCTCAATTTGTCTCTGCGTTCATTTATGCTTACTACCTTTTTACACTGTTCAGACTTATGACCTTGCCAACCACAGAATACACATTCTGATCTATTATTTACTGCCTTTGCAGTAGCACCATAACTACCTACACTCTTTTTATAGGACTGAGTCTCATCTCTTTGGGAGGTTTGGGTCTCTCCCTTTGTGTTACCTTTAGTGTTGTTGCCTTCTATATGATATACATATTTTCCCAGTTCCTTCAAGAGGGTTTCAAATGTAGGATATTTTGTGTCTATTTTCATGCTAATCCAGTTTTCTACATCTTCTGGTAATTTCATCATCACAAGTTCTGAAAACACCCAATCAGTGTTCTCCATGTCTCCATAATTTTTCAGACTTCGAGTAATGGCTTCTACTTCTTGCTTGAACTTAAAGAGTGATGGGTAATTAGAAGAGGGAGTTGGTATTTTTACCAATTTCCTCATTAAATTTCGTACAATCCTGTCCTTGCTTGCATAAACAGCTTGAAGCTGTTGAATGCATTCATCATAACTCTCACTAGTAACAGGATATCCCTTTATGGTGTCTTTTGCATCTCCTTTAAGGGCATTTTCTAAGATGGTAAACTTTGTCATAGTTGCCATAGAAGCACTATGTACTAAACTATCATAAGTATCCCAGAACTCGCACCATTCATCATAGTTTCCAGAGAACTGTGGTATTTTTACTGCAGGAAATTTATGTGTGGGTTGTCCACTGGGGAGGCTTGAACTCTTGGAACTAGGAGCTCTAGTACTCTTCTTATTTCCTAACTTACGAATTCGTTCTAGGACAGCTAAGCTTATATCATTTACTGTTTCAGCTAGATTGTCATGTTCTGTATCCTCCTCTTCAGAATCCCTTTTAAGGAGCTTATATTCGACATATTCCTCATATTTCCTATCATATCTTCCGAATCTTTCTGTTAGCGTAAGATGACATCTTTCTAAATAAGTAACTACAAGTGTCTCATCATCTTTGGCAAGTTCTGTTTGACACTGAACACAATCACGTTGAGCCAATTCCCGAGGACGTTGTAATGCCTCAGGTTTAACTGACATATTGAGAAAGCAAACAGAACATAAGAGAACAACAAACAAATAGTTGATGCAATTTTATCATCAAAGAATCCACGATCTTCTTTATGCATCCACAATGTAACAAGCATTCACTCTGTAAAGAGTATCATAAGAAAATCTTCCAAAATTTCAAGATAACATACAGTTATTCAATTTCGTCAATTATGACAGCAATCCTTAAAGTGTAAAACACACTATTCATCAACTAAATGACACTGTTAAGTCAGTAACAGTAAATGGAAAGTGTAATGTAAACCACGTTGTTCCTCTAATAAACGACCCTTTGCACCAAGTAGTAGGTGGGTCACTACCTTCTGTTTATTTACGTAAACAAAGGAATCAAAACGGCATTCTAGACATCGTTAAATGGGAAATATGTAAACACACAAATCCCTAAAAACCACTGTTCACCCAACCAAAATTGAGTACTAATTTCCAATTTACTTAATGGACGCTCAACTACGAAAGTATATTTCGTTTCCACAGAGAGAGAAACACTTTATCCATGCGGGAAATAGATACTCTTATTTATTTCAACAACTACTTAACTTTCAAAGTTATATTCAAAATATTCATGCAAATACATGCAATGCTCTTCCTTTTTTTTCCACTGAAATATGGACGATTTTAACCGTAGAGTTTTACACAAACTTCTTACAAGGCGAGAGTTTATCTAAAATGTACACTATTTTCACCATTACTGCACCAATTCTCATCAGGTTCGAAGGACCAAAAGCTGTGGAGGATTTCTTATGTGTTATTATCCTTCGATCTTATAACCCCCTAAATTCGGAAATCCTGACACGGCTTCGGTAGAGGCCTACACGCGATCTCAAATTTAAAATCCTCTACCAATGAAATATAATTAATATTACATGCTTAGACATACATGCAACTATATAATAAGGGGGTTTGTGAACTGTTGATATATAAATGATTAAATAAACTCTCCTCACCTTAAAGTAAAACTTCCTCATACAGAATAATAAATTTTCCAGCATACATTCTCCCTACGAGTGTTCAGTTAAATGAGCTCATTCTGTCCTCACACGTAGTCATAAACATTGTTAGAAATAAGTTAAATCTGTACTCATCTATCCGGAAAACCCAAATGTCGTCAGCAATCACGGGACTCCGAATCAAACTTGAATATCTTCAGATCACGTATCTCTACCGCGTTCTTCTACTTGAGTGTCTCGTAGTGCCTCACGAGAGCAATTAATTACTCATAACAAACTTATAAGTACTGTCAATAAACACAGTAAACATGAGTGTCTCGTAGCATCTCACGACAGCAACTAATTACTCATTAGCAAACTTATAAGTACTGTCAATAAACACAGTAAACATGAGTGTCTCGTAGCATCTCACAAGGACAACTAAGAATAGACTTATAAGTTCTGTTAATAAACACAGTAAATATGAGTGCCTCATAGCATCTCACGCCAGCAACTGAGAATAAACTCATAAATAAAAGAAGGCACAAACTCTATCGTTCACATTTTTCATAATCATTAGAACAAAATTTCACAATGATATTAAATATATCGTTCATTCTGCACAAGAAAAATCATGTTCTGAACACGTGGTGGACAATTATAATTGCAAAGAACTCTTTGTTTACACAAAGTAATCACCTTTATCATGATGCGTTAAAAGATTAATTGGCAGAAAGCCATAAAAATGCATAAAAATACTTATACATACTATAAATGAATGCGTATTCATATGCGTAAATTTAATATAATTGAATAAGTATACATACAATGTCTGTAAATCTACATACATGCACTTAACTACAATAAGCAAAACTATTATGCAAAGCAACACTTACTTATGTACGTAGAGATAAACTGTCTTGAAATATATTCAAACACTGCCAATATGCTTACTCCTAGATCTCTCTCAATTTGTCTCTTGAAGGTGTACTCCAGCCTCCGAGTAGTCAAGCTTGAGCCTTCTTACACTTGTACCCATTCTCATTACCTTACATTTTGAAGCTTGGGCCTTCTTGCACTTATACCCATTCTCATTACCTTACATTTTGAAGTATTGAATTTCATTAGCCACTTTGCTGACCACTCATGCAGACTATTTAGATCTTCCTGAAGTTCTCTACCATTGTTCTCATTTCCTTCTTTCTTCACAATCTTTGCATCATCTGCAAACATATTCATGAATGAATTTACAGACTCTGGTAGGTCATTTACATATACAAGGAACAAAATTGGCCCTAAAACTGAACCCTGTGGAACTCCACTACTAACTCTTTTCCATTCAGACACTGAGTGTCTTACTCTAACCCTCTGTTCCCTTCCTTCTAAGTAAGTTTTTATCCATTCCAAGACATTTCCACCTATTCTAGCCATTGCTTGCAGCTTTCTAATAAGTCTCCCATGTGGAACAGTGTCAAATGCTTTCTGGAAGTCTAATGAGAGAGAGAGTATGTATATGTGATGTGTGATTGCGTGTGATTACCTAATTGTGTTTACGGGAAAGAGCCCAAAGCTCGTATCTTCCCGTCTCCTGATCGGTTGAATTTTCTGCTTAGTGATACTTATCATACCTGTCCTTAAAACTATTGATTGAAATAGCATTAACTACCTCCTCGCTTAGCGAATTCCAATTATCAACTACTCTTACACTGAAAAAGTATTCCCTTACATCCTGCAAAGAAGTTTTCTTACCAAGCTTCAAACTATGACCTCTAGTTCTAGAGCCTGCCATATCAAAATAACGATCCCTATCCACTCTATCATAACCATGAAGGAATTTAAAGACTGTCACCATATCCCCCCTCAATCTTCTAGCTTCGAGTGATGGAAAGTCTAATTCTCTCAGCCTCTCATCATAACTGAGATTACGTATTTCTGGCACCAGTTTCGTGGCATGTCTTTGAACTTTTTCAAGCTTAGCTATGTGCTTTTTCAAGTGCGGATTCCAAAAGGGGGCTGCATATTCGAGTTTTGGCCTCACATAGGTTACATAAATATTTCTGAACATTTCCTTGTCCATGTGCCTGAAGGCTACCCTTACATTTGATAAGAATGCATATGCTGCCCTTACCATGCCATTTATATGTATTTCTGGAGACAAATCTGCCAGTATGTTTACTCCTAGATCTCTCTCATTTTCTGTCTCTTGAAGTTGTACTCCAGCCACCGAGTAGTCAAGCTTGGGCCTTCTTGCACTTGTACCCATTCTCATTACCTTACATTTTGAAGTATTGAATTTCATTAGCCACTTTGCTGACCACTCATGCAGACTATTTAGATCTTCCTGAAGTTCTCTACCATTGTTCTCATTTCCTTCTTTCTTCACAATCTTTGCATCATCTGCAAACATATTCATGAATGAATTTACAGACTCTGGTAGGTCATTTACATATACAAGGAACAAAATTGGCCCTAAAACTAAACCCTGTGGAACTCCACTACTAACTCTTTTCCATTCAGACACTGAGTGTCTTACTCTAACCCTCTGTTCCCTTCCTTCTAAGTAAGTTTTTATCCATTCCAAGACATTTCCACCTATTCTAGCCATTGCTTGCAGCTTTCTAATAAGTCTCCCATGTGGAACAGTGTCAAATGCTTTCTGGAAGTCTAATGAGAGAGAGAATATGTATATGTGATGTGTGATTGCGTGTGATTACCTAATTGTGTTTACGGGAAAGAGCCCAAAGCTCGTATCTTCCCGTCTCCTGATCGGTTGAATTTTCTGCTTAGTGATACTTATCATACCTGTCCTTAAAACTATTGATTGAAATAGCATTAACTACCTCCTCGCTTAGCCAATTCCAATTATCAACTACTCTTACACTGAAAAAGTATTCCCTTACATCCTGCAAAGAAGTTTTCTTACGAAGCTTCAAACTATGACCTCTAGTTCTAGAGCCTGCCATATCAAAATAACGATCCCTATCCACTCTATCATAACCATGAAGGAATTTAAAGACTGTCACCATATCCCCCCTCAATCTTCTAGCTTCGAGTGATGGTAAGTCTAATTCTCTCAGCCTCTCATCATAACTGACATTACGTATTTCTGGCACCAGTTTCGTGGCATGTCTTTGAACTTTTTCAAGCTTAGCTATGTGCTTTTTCAAGTGCTGATTCCAAAAGGGGGCTGCATATTCGAGTTTTGGCCTCACATAGGTTACATAAATATTTCTGAACATTTCCTTGTCCATGTGCCTGAAGGCTACCCTTACATTTGATAAGAATGCATATGCTGCCCTTACCATGCCATTTATATGTATTTCTGGAGACAAATCTGCCAGTATGTTTACTCCTAGATCTCTCTCATTTTCTGTCTCTTGAAGTTGTACTCCAGCCACCGAGTAGTCAAGCTTGGGCCTTCTTGCACTTGTACCCATTCTCATTACCTTACATTTTGAAGTATTGAATTTCATTAGCCACTTTGCTGACCACTCATGCAGACTATTTAGATCTTCCTGAAGTTCTCTACCATTGTTCTCATTTCCTTCTTTCTTCACAATCTTTGCATCATCTGCAAACATATTCATGAATGAATTTACAGACTCTGGTAGGTCATTTACATATACAAGGAACAAAATTGGCCCTAAAACTGAACCCTGTGGAACTCCACTACTAACTCTTTTCCATTCAGACACTGAGTGTCTTACTCTAACCCTCTGTTCCCTTCCTTCTAAGTAAGTTTTTATCCATTCCAAGACATTTCCACCTATTCTAGCCATTGCTTGCAGCTTTCTAATAAGTCTCCCATGTGGAACAGTGTCAAATGCTTTCTGGAAGTCTAATGAGAGAGAGAGTATGTATATGTGATGTGTGATTGCGTGTGATTACCTAATTGTGTTTACGGGAAAGAGCCCAAAGCTCGTATCTTCCCGTCTCCTGATCGGTTGAATTTTCTGCTTAGTGATACTTATCATACCTGTCCTTAAAACTATTGATTGAAATAGCATTAACTACCTCCTCGCTTAGCGAATTCCAATTATCAACTACTCTTACACTGAAAAAGTATTCCCTTACATCCTGCAAAGAAGTTTTCTTACCAAGCTTCAAACTATGACCTCTAGTTCTAGAGCCTGCCATATCAAAATAACGATCCCTATCCACTCTATCATAACCATGAAGGAATTTAAAGACTGTCACCATATCCCCCCTCAATCTTCTAGCTTCGAGTGATGGAAAGTCTAATTCTCTCAGCCTCTCATCATAACTGAGATTACGTATTTCTGGCACCAGTTTCGTGGCATGTCTTTGAACTTTTTCAAGCTTAGCTATGTGCTTTTTCAAGTGCGGATTCCAAAAGGGGGCTGCATATTCGAGTTTTGGCCTCACATAGGTTGCATAAATATTTCTGAACATTTCCTTGTCCATGTGCCTGAAGGCTACCCTTACATTTGATAAGAATGCATATGCTGCCCTTACCATGATATTTATATGTATTTCTGGAGACAAATCTGCCAGTATGTTTACTCCTAGATCTCTCTCATTTTCTGTCTCTTGAAGTTGTACTCCAGCCACCGAGTAGTCAAGCTTGGGCCTTCTTGCACTTATACCCATTCTCATTACCTTACATTTTGAAGTAATGAATTTCATTAGCCACTTTGCTGACCACTCATGCAGACTATTTAGATCTTCCTGAAGTTCTCTACCATTGTTCTCATTTCCTTCTTTCTTCACAATCTTTGCATCATCTGCAAACATATTCATGAATGAATTTACAGACTCTGGTAGGTCATTTACATATACAAGGAACAAAATTGGCCCTAAAACTGAACCCTGTGGAACTCCACTACTAACTCTTTTCCATTCAGACACTGAGTGTCTTACTCTAACCCTCTGTTCCCTTCCTTCTAAGTAAGTTTTTATCCATTCCAAGACATTTCCACCTATTCTAGCCATTGCTTGCAGCTTTCTAATAAGTCTCCCATGTGGAACAGTGTCAAATGCTTTCTGGAAGTCTAATGAGAGAGAGAGTATGTATATGTGATGTGTGATTGCATGTGATTACCTAATTGTGTTTACGGGAAAGAGCCCAAAGCTCGTATCTTCCCGTCTCCTGATCGGTTGAATTTTCTGCTTAGTGATACTAATCATACCTGTCCTTAAAACTATTGATTGAAATAGCATTAACTACCTCCTCGCTTAGCGAATTCCAATTATCAACTACTCTTACACTGAAAAAGTATTCCCTTACATCCTGCAAAGAAATTTTCTTACCAAGCTTCAAACTATGACCTCTAGTTCTAGAGCCTGCCATATCAAAATAACGATCCCTATCCACTCTATCATAACCATGAAGGAATTTAAAGACTGTCACCATATCCCCCCTCAACCTTCTAGCTTCGAGTGATGGTAAGTCTAATTCTCTCAGCCTCTCATCATAACTGAGATTACGTATTTCTGGCACCAGTTTCGTGGCATGTCTTTGAACTTTTTCAAGCTTAGCTATGTGCTTTTTCAAGTGCTGATTCCAAAAGGGGGCTGCATATTCGAGTTTTGGCCTCACATAGGTTACATAAATATTTCTGAACATTTCCTTGTCCATGTGCCTGAAGGCTACCCTTACATTTGATAAGAATGCATATGCTGCCCTTACCATGCCATTTATATGTATTTCTGGAGACAAATCTGCCAGTATGTTTACTCCTAGATCTCTCTCATTTTCTGTCTCTTGAAGTTGTACTCCAGCCACCGAGTAGTCAAGCTTGGGCCTTCTTGCACTTATACCCATTCTCATTATTTTACATTTTGAAGTATTGAATTTCATTAGCCACTTTGCTGACCACTCATGCAGACTATTTAGATCTTCCTGAAGTTCTCTACCATTGTTCTCATTTCCTTCTTTCTTCACAATCTTTGCATCATCTGCAAACATATTCATGAATGAATTTACAGACTCTGGTAGGTCATTTACATATACAAGGAACAAAATTGGCCCTAAAACTGAACCCTGTGGAACTCCACTACTAACTCTTTTCCATTCAGACACTGAGTGTCTTACTCTAACCCTCTGTTCCCTTCCTTCTAAGTAAGTTTTTATCCATTCCAAGACATTTCCACCTATTCTAGCCATTGCTTGCAGCTTTCTAATAAGTCTCCCATGTGGAACAGTGTCAAATGCTTTCTGGAAGTCTAATGAGAGAGAGAGTATGTATATGTGATGTGTGATTGCGTGTGATTACCTAATTGTGTTTACGGGAAAGAGCCCAAAGCTCGTATCTTCCCGTCTCCTGATCGGTTGAATTTTCTGCTTAGTGATACTTATCATACCTGTCCTTAAAACTATTGATTGAAATAGCATTAACTACCTCCTCGCTTAGCCAATTCCAATTATCAACTACTCTTACACTGAAAAAGTATTCCCTTACATCCTGCAAAGAAGTTTTCTTACCAAGCTTCAAACTATGACCTCTAGTTCTAGAGCCTGCCATATCAAAATAACGATCCCTATCCACTCTATCATAACCATGAAGGAATTTAAAGACTGTCACCATATCCCCCCTCAATCTTCTAGCTTCGAGTGATGGTAAGTCTAATTCTCTCAGCCTCTCATCATAACTGAGATTACGTATTTCTGGCACCAGTTTCGTGGCATGTCTTTGAACTTTTTCAAGCTTAGCTATGTGCTTTTTCAAGTGCTGATTCCAAAAGGGGGCTGCATATTCGAGTTTTGGCCTCACATAGGTTACATAAATATTTCTGAACATTTCCTTGTCCATGTGCCTGAAGGCTACCCTTACATTTGATAAGAATGCATATGCTGCCCTTACCATGCCATTTATATGTATTTCTGGAGACAAATCTGCCAGTATGTTTACTCCTAGATCTCTCTCATTTTCTGTCTCTTGAAGTTGTACTCCAGCCACCGAGTAGTCAAGCTTGGGCCTTCTTGCACTTGTACCCATTCTCATTACCTTACATTTTGAAGTATTGAATTTCATTAGCCACTTTGCTGACCACTCATGCAGACTATTTAGATCTTCCTGAAGTTCTCTACCATTGTTCTCATTTCCTTCTTTCTTCACAATCTTTGCATCATCTGCAAACATATTCATGAATGAATTTACAGACTCTGGTAGGTCATTTACATATACAAGGAACAAAATTGGCCCTAAAACTGAACCCTGTGGAACTCCACTACTAACTCTTTTCCATTCAGACACTGAGTGTCTTACTCTAACCCTCTGTTCCCTTCCTTCTAAGTAAGTTTTTATCCATTCCAAGACATTTCCACCTATTCTAGCCATTGCTTGCAGCTTTCTAATAAGTCTCCCATGTGGAACAGTGTCAAATGCTTTCTGGAAGTCTAATGAGAGAGAGAGTATGTATATGTGATGTGTGATTGCGTGTGATTACCTAATTGTGTTTACGGGAAAGAGCCCAAAGCTCGTATCTTCCCGTCTCCTGATCGGTTGAATTTTCTGCTTAGTGATACTTATCATACCTGTCCTTAAAACTATTGATTGAAATAGCATTAACTACCTCCTCGCTTAGCGAATTCCAATTATCAACTACTCTTACACTGAAAAAGTATTCCCTTACATCCTGCAAAGAAGTTTTCTTACCAAGCTTCAAACTATGACCTCTAGTTCTAGAGCCTGCCATATCAAAATAACGATCCCTATCCACTCTATCATAACCATGAAGGAATTTAAAGACTGTCACCATATCCCCCCTCAATCTTCTAGCTTCGAGTGATGGAAAGTCTAATTCTCTCAGCCTCTCATCATAACTGACATTACGTATTTCTGGCACCAGTTTCGTGGCATGTCTTTGAACTTTTTCAAGCTTAGCTATGTGCTTTTTCAAGTGCGGATTCCAAAAGGGGGCTGCATATTCGAGTTTTGGCCTCACATAGGTTACATAAATATTTCTGAACATTTCCTTGTCCATGTGCCTGAAGGCTACCCTTACATTTGATAAGAATGCATATGCTGCCCTTACCATGCCATTTATATGTATTTCTGGAGACAAATCTGCCAGTATGTTTACTCCTAGATCTCTCTCATTTTCTGTCTCTTGAAGTTGTACTCCAGCCACCGAGTAGTCAAGCTTGGGCCTTCTTGCACTTGTACCCATTCTCATTACCTTACATTTTGAAGTATTGAATTTCATTAGCCACTTTGCTGACCACTCATGCAGACTATTTAGATCTTCCTGAAGTTCTCTACCATTGTTCTCATTTCCTTCTTTCTTCACAATCTTTGCATCATCTGCAAACATATTCATGAATGAATTTACAGACTCTGGTAGGTCATTTACATATACAAGGAACAAAATTGGCCCTAAAACTGAACCCTGTGGAACTCCACTACTAACTCTTTTCCATTCAGACACTGAGTGTCTTACTCTAACCCTCTGTTCCCTTCCTTCTAAGTAAGTTTTTATCCATTCCAAGACATTTCCACCTATTCTAGCCATTGCTTGCAGCTTTCTAATAAGTCTCCCATGTGGAACAGTGTCAAATGCTTTCTGGAAGTCTAATGAGAGAGAGAGTATGTATATGTGATGTGTGATTGCGTGTGATTACCTAATTGTGTTTACGGGAAAGAGCCCAAAGCTCGTATCTTCCCGTCTCCTGATCGGTTGAATTTTCTGCTTAGTGATACTTATCATACCTGTCCTTAAAACTATTGATTGAAATAGCATTAACTACCTCCTCGCTTAGCGAATTCCAATTATCAACTACTCTTACACTGAAAAAGTATTCCCTTACATCCTGCAAAGAAGTTTTCTTACCAAGCTTCAAACTATGACCTCTAGTTCTAGAGCCTGCCATATCAAAATAACGATCCCTATCCACTCTATCATAACCATGAAGGAATTTAAAGACTGTCACCATATCCCCCCTCAATCTTCTAGCTTCGAGTGATGGTAAGTCTAATTCTCTCAGCCTCTCATCATAACTGACATTACGTATTTCTGGCACCAGTTTCGTGGCATGTCTTTGAACTTTTTCAAGCTTAGCTATGTGCTTTTTCAAGTGCTGATTCCAAAAGGGGGCTGCATATTCGAGTTTTGGCCTCACATAGGTTACATAAATATTTCTGAACATTTCCTTGTCCATGTGCCTGAAGGCTACCCTTACATTTGATAAGAATGCATATGCTGCCCTTACCATGCCATTTATATGTATTTCTGGAGACAAATCTGCCAGTATGTTTACTCCTAGATCTCTCTCATTTTCTGTCTCTTGAAGTTGTACTCCAGCCACCGAGTAGTCAAGCTTGGGCCTTCTTGCACTTGTACCCATTCTCATTACCTTACATTTTGAAGTATTGAATTTCATTAGCCACTTTGCTGACCACTCATGCAGACTATTTAGATCTTCCTGAAGTTCTCTACCATTGTTCTCATTTCCTTCTTTCTTCACAATCTTTGCATCATCTGCAAACATATTCATGAATGAATTTACAGACTCTGGTAGGTCATTTACATATACAAGGAACAAAATTGGCCCTAAAACTGAACCCTGTGGAACTCCACTACTAACTCTTTTCCATTCAGACACTGAGTGTCTTACTCTAACCCTCTGTTCCCTTCCTTCTAAGTAAGTTTTTATCCATTCCAAGACATTTCCACCTATTCTAGCCATTGCTTGCAGCTTTCTAATAAGTCTCCCATGTGGAACAGTGTCAAATGCTTTCTGGAAGTCTAATGAGAGAGAGAGTATGTATATGTGATGTGTGATTGCGTGTGATTACCTAATTGTGTTTACGGGAAAGAGCCCAAAGCTCGTATCTTCCCGTCTCCTGATCGGTTGAATTTTCTGCTTAGTGATACTTATCATACCTGTCCTTAAAACTATTGATTGAAATAGCATTAACTACCTCCTCGCTTAGCGAATTCCAATTATCAACTACTCTTACACTGAAAAAGTATTCCCTTACATCCTGCAAAGAAGTTTTCTTACCAAGCTTCAAACTATGACCTCTAGTTCTAGAGCCTGCCATATCAAAATAACGATCCCTATCCACTCTATCATAACCATGAAGGAATTTAAAGACTGTCACCATATCCCCCCTCAATCTTCTAGCTTCGAGTGATGGAAAGTCTAATTCTCTCAGCCTCTCATCATAACTGAGATTACGTATTTCTGGCACCAGTTTCGTGGCATGTCTTTGAACTTTTTCAAGCTTAGCTATGTGCTTTTTCAAGTGCGGATTCCAAAAGGGGGCTGCATATTCGAGTTTTGGCCTCACATAGGTTACATAAATATTTCTGAACATTTCCTTGTCCATGTGCCTGAAGGCTACCCTTACATTTGATAAGAATGCATATGCTGCCCTTACCATGATATTTATATGTATTTCTGGAGACAAATCTGCCAGTATGTTTACTCCTAGATCTCTCTCATTTTCTGTCTCTTGAAGTTGTACTCCAGCCACCGAGTAGTCAAGCTTGGGCCTTCTTGCACTTGTACCCATTCTCATTACCTTACATTTTGAAGTATTGAATTTCATTAGCCACTTTGCTGACCACTCATGCAGACTATTTAGATCTTCCTGAAGTTCTCTACCATTGTTCTCATTTCCTTCTTTCTTCACAATCTTTGCATCATCTGCAAACATATTCATGAATGAATTTACAGACTCTGGTAGGTCATTTACATATACAAGGAACAAAATTGGCCCTAAAACTGAACCCTGTGGAACTCCACTACTAACTCTTTTCCATTCAGACACTGAGTGTCTTACTCTAACCCTCTGTTCCCTTCCTTCTAAGTAAGTTTTTATCCATTCCAAGACATTTCCACCTATTCTAGCCATTGCTTGCAGCTTTCTAATAAGTCTCCCATGTGGAACAGTGTCAAATGCTTTCTGGAAGTCTAATGAGAGAGAGAGTATGTATATGTGATGTGTGATTGCATGTGATTACCTAATTGTGTTTACGGGAAAGAGCCCAAAGCTCGTATCTTCCCGTCTCCTGATCGGTTGAATTTTCTGCTTAGTGATACTAATCATACCTGTCCTTAAAACTATTGATTGAAATAGCATTAACTACCTCCTCGCTTAGCGAATTCCAATTATCAACTACTCTTACACTGAAAAAGTATTCCCTTACATCCTGCAAAGAAATTTTCTTACGAAGCTTCAAACTATGACCTCTAGTTCTAGAGCCTGCCATATCAAAATAACGATCCCTATCCACTCTATCATAACCATGAAGGAATTTAAAGACTGTCACCATATCCCCCCTCAACCTTCTAGCTTCGAGTGATGGTAAGTCTAATTCTCTCAGCCTCTCATCATAACTGAGATTACGTATTTCTGGCACCAGTTTCGTGGCATGTCTTTGAACTTTTTCAAGCTTAGCTATGTGCTTTTTCAAGTGCTGATTCCAAAAGGGGGCTGCATATTCGAGTTTTGGCCTCACATAGGTTACATAAATATTTCTGAACATTTCCTTGTCCATGTGCCTGAAGGCTACCCTTACATTTGATAAGAATGCATATGCTGCCCTTACCATGCCATTTATATGTATTTCTGGAGACAAATCTGCCAGTATGTTTACTCCTAGATCTCTCTCATTTTCTGTCTCTTGAAGTTGTACTCCAGCCACCGAGTAGTCAAGCTTGGGCCTTCTTGCACTTATACCCATTCTCATTATTTTACATTTTGAAGTATTGAATTTCATTAGCCACTTTGCTGACCACTCATGCAGACTATTTAGATCTTCCTGAAGTTCTCTACCATTGTTCTCATTTCCTTCTTTCTTCACAATCTTTGCATCATCTGCAAACATATTCATGAATGAATTTACAGACTCTGGTAGGTCATTTACATATACAAGGAACAAAATTGGCCCTAAAACTGAACCCTGTGGAACTCCACTACTAACTCTTTTCCATTCAGACACTGAGTGTCTTACTCTAACCCTCTGTTCCCTTCCTTCTAAGTAAGTTTTTATCCATTCCAAGACATTTCCACCTATTCTAGCCATTGCTTGCAGCTTTCTAATAAGTCTCCCATGTGGAACAGTGTCAAATGCTTTCTGGAAGTCTAATGAGAGAGAGAGTATGTATATGTGATGTGTGATTGCGTGTGATTACCTAATTGTGTTTACGGGAAAGAGCCCAAAGCTCGTATCTTCCCGTCTCCTGATCGGTTGAATTTTCTGCTTAGTGATACTTATCATACCTGTCCTTAAAACTATTGATTGAAATAGCATTAACTACCTCCTCGCTTAGCGAATTCCAATTATCAACTACTCTTACACTGAAAAAGTATTCCCTTACATCCTGCAAAGAAGTTTTCTTACCAAGCTTCAAACTATGACCTCTAGTTCTAGAGCCTGCCATATCAAAATAACGATCCCTATCCACTCTATCATAACCATGAAGGAATTTAAAGACTGTCACCATATCCCCCCTCAATCTTCTAGCTTCGAGTGATGGTAAGTCTAATTCTCTCAGCCTCTCATCATAACTGAGATTACGTATTTCTGGCACCAGTTTCGTGGCATGTCTTTGAACTTTTTCAAGCTTAGCTATGTGCTTTTTCAAGTGCTGATTCCAAAAGGGGGCTGCATATTCGAGTTTTGGCCTCACATAGGTTACATAAATATTTCTGAACATTTCCTTGTCCATGTGCCTGAAGGCTACCCTTACATTTGATAAGAATGCATATGCTGCCCTTACCATGCCATTTATATGTATTTCTGGAGACAAATCTGCCAGTATGTTTACTCCTAGATCTCTCTCATTTTCTGTCTCTTGAAGTTGTACTCCAGCCACCGAGTAGTCAAGCTTGGGCCTTCTTGCACTTGTACCCATTCTCATTACCTTACATTTTGAAGTATTGAATTTCATTAGCCACTTTGCTGACCACTCATGCAGACTATTTAGATCTTCCTGAAGTTCTCTACCATTGTTCTCATTTCCTTCTTTCTTCACAATCTTTGCATCATCTGCAAACATATTCATGAATGAATTTACAGACTCTGGTAGGTCATTTACATATACAAGGAACAAAATTGGCCCTAAAACTGAACCCTGTGGAACTCCACTACTAACTCTTTTCCATTCAGACACTGAGTGTCTTACTCTAACCCTCTG
>JAXCGZ010012566.1:0-22398 GCA_037179515.1 Halocaridina rubra | reverse complement strand
AGAGTACAACTTCAAGAGACAGAAAATGAGAGAGATCTAGGAGTAAACATACTGGCAGATTTGTCTCCAGAAATACATATAAATGGCATAGTAAGGACAGCATATGCATTCTTATCAAATGTAAGGGTAGCCTTCAGGCACATGAACAAGGAAATGTTCAGAAATATTTATGTAACCTATGTGAGGCCAAAACTCGAATATGCAGCCCCCTTTTGGAATCCACACTTGAAAAAGCACATAGCTAAGCTTGAAAAAGTTCAAAGACATGCCACGAAACTGGTGCCAGAAATACGCAATCTCAGTTATGATGAGAGGCTGAGGGAATTAGACTTACCATCACTCGAAGCTAGAAGAGTGAGGGGGGATATGGTGACAGTCTTTAAATTCCTTCATGGTTATGATAGAGTGGATAGGGATCGATATTTTGATATGGCTGGCTCTAGAACTAGAGGTCATAGTTTGAAGCTTCGTAAGAAAACTTCTTCGCAGGATGTAAGGAAATACTTTTTCAGTGTAAGAGTAGTTGATAATTGGAATTCGCTAAGCGAGGAGGTAGTTAATGCTATCCCAATCCATAGTTTTAAGGACAGGTATGATAAGTATGACTAAGTCTAAAATGGAACCGATCAGGAGACGGGAAGATACGAGCTTTGGGCTCTTTCCCGTAAACACAATTAGGTAATCACAATTAGGTAATCACACAAGAAGGAGATTTTTTTCTCGTCAGCCTCAGTGACATTTAAATGACTAAAATGTGCCATAATTCCAAGGAAATTTTCGATGGATTAAAACAATCAATTCTAATCTGATTCAACGACGACGACATTGCGGACCTATTCTGTAATATTACCAGTATCCACAAACACTTAGGCTAATGTAGCACCCAAACAACCGACAATTCGATATGCTAGGGTAGCAAAAACGTATGCTAGGCTTGAAGAAACATGCGCCCAAAACTGCAGCAACATCATACAGGGCACCTAGGCTTAAATCCAACGCTAGCCTAGTCGAGGTGAATCATGCAGCATCAATCCAGGATCCAATTAGGCATAACCATGGTAGCCTAATCCCAGTGTCGGCAAACAAAACATTTGGCACCTACCAGAAATCTTGCAAGGCGAATCTATTTAAGCCAGTAATATAACAAAACTCGAGAGGTTTCCCATATCCATGGCGGGTTCACTCGTCGCCAAATGTTAAGGTTTGTACTAATAATGAGCATATATCATGGCTTCTAGTTTATTGTTGCAAGATGGGTGCCGGTCGACTCAATCAATATAAACATTAGAAACCAACAATGGGTATAAGTACAATGAAAACAAAAGAGGTGCAATAAAGGGAATAACCTTATTATAAATAAAGGATTAAATCACTTATATCATAACAAAAACGAACTTTTGTAGATTACATAACTGGAATCTCATTTGCCAAGTTTAATTCCTTGATCTGGAAATTACCGCTGATATACATTGCTAAGAAATTTCTTCTACTGCGGGTGCCAAAGTAAAATTTCCTCCTCTGAAGATTGCTCATTACCACGTAAAAATTTATCCCTTCTCCTAACGAATTCTAATTTCATTTCACCCCATTCTAGCATCGTAAATAAAGCGTTTTACGTAAATACTCATAAATAACGTGTTTTCTTTTTGCTAAAAATTGCAGATAATTAATAACTTAACTAAAGTGTTTTTGCTATATATTGCAAATAATTAATAAGTACTTTTACCCCGTTGGCACTGCAAATGTTTCTTGTTAACCACAATTTAATGAATACATACTGTATTTATCCTGCTGATTCTTCATATATTGGGAATAAAGTATTTATCTTGTAGATGCCCCCTTTATTGTAAAGAAAGTGTTTTACCATATAAATTGCAAATAATTGATAAGTAATTTTGTCCTATTGACATTGCAGACTTTTATGGTTACCCACAATTTAAGCAATGAAGCCAACCAAGTTGTTGCTGCTTTACCTGCAAGGAAATCTGACAACTGCCATTATGTAAACAACACTGTTAGCCCTTCACATACATTAGTTAATGCTGCTACTACAAAGAAAATATGTTGGTTTTGTGGGGGAAAGCTACATCTTCGTTCTAAATGTCCTGCTCGAACCAGTGAGTGTACATCCTGTGGCAAGACAAGTCACTGGGCTAAGGTATGTCAGTCAAAGCATAAGCTGAAATTGTGGTTGCACCTGGCCATGGGGAGTTATGTTCAATTTCTGCTGCTGCACCTGACTGCTTATCAATTTCTACAGTTCCTGTTTTGATTAATGGTTGTAGTGCAACAGCATTGATTGACTCACCCTGTTCAGATAGCTTTATAGATTACAATTTAGCATTGAGACTGAAGTTGCATATCAAATCCAGTTCTCGAAGTATCATCTTAGCAATGGCATCTAAACGTGCTCCAGTCAGAGGTGTCTGTTATGCAGATATAATTGTAAATGACATGCATTATAAGAGAACTCGCTTAAAGGCAATAGAAGATCTGAGCGGTGATATCATCTTGGGCTCGGATTTCCAAAAACAGCATGCTGCTGTTACTAGCCTGTATGGTGGGCCAAAACCTGAGCTAAGGAATAATGACCCAGAAGCCAATATTTGTAGCTTGGCTGAAGCAAATCTCTCCAAACCATGTCTATTTGCTACTATGAAGGCAAATGTTAAGCCAATTATGACTAAATCTCGCGAATACAGTGCTATTGATCAGCATTTTATAGCTCTAGAAGTTGAGCATTTGTTAGCAGAATAAATATATATAATACTTTATTTCCATTTCAATACAATGGGTATTCGTCAGCCAGGGTAAGCCCCAACCCTCCACTGTGGTGTCCACCCACAGCAGTTCCTGCCAGTAAACAGCTTAAACTCTCGGTCTTGGACGGGAACCGATCTTTCGACCTCATGAATGCGAAGCCAGCGCGTTACCACTGTACTAGCCAGCAGGTATTATTGAGCCTAGTTTGTCTCTTTGCCGAGCTCAGGTAGTAGTTGTGAAAGATGAACTTGATCACCGTAAGAAACGTATGTGTGTAGATTACACCAATACTGTAAATTTGCATACTGACATTGATGAATATCCTTTGTCCAAGATCGAATCTCTAGTTAGTAAATTAGCACAATACAGAAATTTCTCGACATTTGAATTGTAAAGTGCATATTATCAGTTGCCTTTATGCAAGGATGACAAACCATACACAGCTCTTGAGGGTAATGGATGCCTATTTCAAAGCACACGTGTGCCCTTTGGTGTAACTAATGGTGTGGCGGATTTTCAGCGTGCTATAAACAAATTTGTTGATGAGGAGAACCTCCAAAATACATAACCATACCTGGATAATAGTACTGTCGCAGGAAGAGACCAAGCTAAACATGATGAATGTGTGAAAAGATTTTTAGCTGCTGCTAAGAGAATATGACTTGCTTTAAATGAATCAAAAGCTATACTGTCAGTTAGTAATTTTTCTGTTCTTGGTTTTGAAATCAGTGATGGGTTGATTTGACCAGATAATATAGGATGCAGCCACTTCTTGATCTTGTACCACCCATGAGTATGAATGTCTTAAACAGAGTATTAGGCATGTTTGCATATTATGCTCACCCCTTAATTAAGACAAAAACTTTTCCACTAACTTCTGAGGCTTGTAAAGCATTTAGCAGTTTGAAGCGACTGCTCATGAATTCTGCTTTACATTGTCCTGACAATTCCAAACTTTTTGTGGTGGAATGTGACGCCTCGGATGTTAAGGTTTCAGCTACGTTAAATCAGTCAAAACGACCAGTAGCGTTCATGTCTTGGACATTGAATAGGCATGAATTACATTATCCCTTGGTTGAAAAAGAAGCTACAGCAGTGATTGAGGCTGTAAGAAAATGGTCTCATTTTTCATCTGGTCAACATTTTACCATCATGACTGATCAGAGATCAGTTGCATTTATGCTGGACAATCATAAGTGATCAAAGATTAAAAATTATAAAATCCAAAGCTGGAGTTTAGAGTTGGCAAATTTTTTTTATGATATTAATTACCGTCCAGGACGCTACAATTGTTGTTGCTGATACTTTAAGTCATTCCTGCTGCAATGCCAGTTTTTCACCATCTCTCAAGAAATTACATGATGATTTATGCCATCCAGGTGTTACTCGCCTTCATTATGTGCGATCGAAGAACTTGCCATTCTCAACAGAAGAAGTAAGCAAGTATGTTCTGCAAATCGTGCATGTGCTGAACTGAAACCACGGTTTGTTTCTATGTCTCTTAGGATACTCATTAAAGCTACACAGGCATTAGAACGGACAAGTGTTGATTTTAAAGGGCCTTTACCTTCACTGACAAACAACAGGTATCTGTTTGTTGCAGTCGATGAGTTTTCGCGGTTTCCATTTGCAATACCATGTAAGGATACATCCTCCAAGACTGTAATTCAATGTCTGGAAGCAATTTTTTGTGTGTGTGGCACTCCAACTTTCATTCACTCTGACAGAGGCTTAGGGCTCATATCTCGGGAAGTGCAGGAATATTTTTTCCTGCATAATGTTGCCACAAGCAAGATTACCCCTTATCAACCTGAGGGGAATGCACAGGTTGGAAGATACACTAGGAGGTGGTGCTGCCTCAAGCTCTTCACTGTATTAGATCACTTCTATCAACAGCTGCAAACTCGACCCCTTATGAGGGGTTTTTCGCATTTTCACGACATTCATCTATGGGGGTTTCTCTTCTTTCTTGGTTGTTGAATCCAGGACCATTGTTTTTGTGTCATTTTGCGAGGTGTTCGAAGGATGATTCCATTGTTAAAGAAGTGGATTTAATCCATGCAAATCCAACATACGCACATGTTAGACATAGTGATGGTCGTGAGTTCTCTCTTTGAGACTTGGCTCCATGCCCAACTACTGAAGTAAAAGGACCTTCTATTCAAGCTCCTGAACCTAAACTTCAAATATCTGAACTTGAGCCAGTCATTGGAGAGGAACTTGATCGATCTAGTTCAGAGCCTTCACCTTCACTTTCTCTGGAGGACTCAGCCTGAGTATCACAAAGAGGTCATCCCTCTGAGCAGTCCAGTTTGGCACAAGATCCACTTCGTCGTTCGCAACAGGAAAGACATGCTCCCCAACGCTATGGCTGGTAAAATTATATGGCTGGGAGAATGTTTTATGTTATGTATGCTGTATTATTATGTTTTGAATGTTACTTTTAACGTTAAGGTAATTGTTGTTTCTTTTGCTTGCAGATTGCTAATTATGGTGTGATTTTGTTGTAGAATAAAGCCATTGTTTTACGGTGAGAAACTGTTTCATTTACAAGACTATGCATGTAATATCAATTATGCGTTATTGGTAGAGGATTTAATTTTGAGATAATTTATAGGCCTCTACCAAAGTAGTGTCAGTATTTCAGAATTTAGGGGGTTATGAGATCGAAGGTTAATAACACATAGGAAATCCTCCACACTAGGTCCGAATTTAGGTGAATTCCGACTTACGTCGAAATCCACTTTAAGTCAGCTGTCAGGATAGAACCCTGACATTATGTGGGGACCCCCTGTACAAAGACCACAAATCATCCCTTAACACATATCATCCCTTTACCTTTTTACAGGCAGGTAACTAGTGTATTGTTCTTATTTTATTTTCTCTCTACAGTAGAGAAGTTAATATTATATATAACATTATAGATATTCTCTTTCAACATAACTATGTTAGGGATTAAAAACTTTTACAAATTTTACACTAATATCAAAAGTATTTGCATCCTAAATTTTATATTTCTACTCTGCAGACTATATTTCAGGAGTATTTTTAAAGTTCACAAGATAGTGTTTTGGTATACAGTATTTAGGTTCACTTCCTTTTAATAAATGTTATTGAGTTACATTTCATATATATAGCAAAACTTATGGCTTTTATCCAGATTACACAGTGCCATACTTATTTATTTTAACTCTCATTATGACTCATTATCACTTGTAGAGTAATACATGGTGAATTAGAGTACGTTTTTTCAATAAAACTGGTAATATACACTAAACACGCACTTCTGAAAAAATGATGACTATAATTATAGTCTTACCACACAGTGGTACCGTTTGTTTATGGTATTTGAGCATACGATTTTGATATCCGAAATAGTCATGGTTTGAAGAAGCTTAGGAAACCACTTCATTATTGACCCCCTCAGAATTATTACTGTAACACCTAGATATGTTTATTATGGCAGTTCTATGTATTGTATCTTATTCTTCCCCAAATATCCTTTGTGAAAGATGAATCATCTTATAACATTCATGCTAAAGTGTGTTTAGTAGGTCCCTTAGTAACTGGTTAAGAAGTGGTATATGATAAGGTGGATAGAAGAGCAGTATGCCTGGTTCTGTGATTGTAATGGTGTAGAAAGTTTCTGATTAATCAAATAGTTCTTAATGATAACTGTACAATGTACTATAGGTCAAGGTGGTGCTTGCTTTTATGATACGCTATATTTAGGTCCTTTATACTGAATGGTGAAAGCATTGGGCTGTTGACTAAATTCCTAAAAATAGGGGAGAAGTTGGGAAGAAAGCAAGTTTTAGAATGAAGATGCCACTGTCTTAGTTGCCAAGCTGCAGTGGTTGATGAAGTTTAAGTATATGTGTTAGGGAAAGTAGTTAAGAGTTGATATAGCATAAAGTAAGCAGTGAGCTTTATTATGAGATGGATATAAAATCTGATATAATCTTGAGAGAACTTAGAGCTTTAGGAACTTGGAAATGGATATGAAGGCAGTTATATATATACACAAAGGATGGAGATGTATTATGAAATGGGAAACATGGCAAAACAGCATGGAACACTTTTAGTAGTGCATGTGTGAGAGAATGCAGAAGACTAGGCCTACTAAATATTGGACTGCTAGATTGAATAATATCTTAAGTTTTGTACATATATTGCAGTGTCATAGAGTGCCATAGAGCGAAAATTGAATATGTGATGTGGAAAATATGGATAAAGTGATTAGTAATAGTAGTATTGGGAGTAGGCTTAACAGATATAAGTCTGAGATAAAGTTGAGTATTTTTTTCTTTCAATGATGTTTTCTGGCCACCCAGAAAACATTGAAACAAAGAAAAAGTAGCAGCTTAAGGACAAGACAAAATTAAGAGTATAATACACAATAGGTAAAAGAACAGGATGAAAGATAGTCGAAGTACTGAAGACATAGAAATATGTCAGGATTAGGCCTAGAGCTAACTATAGATCAGCTTTTTGATGGAAGAAAGGTCATAAGAGTTAGGGAAGACAGAAGGAGAAAAAGAGTTCCAGAGTCTGGAGGTGAAAGGGTGCAATGATCAATCCACGAGTTACAGATCTCCACATAGTACCTATGGGATGCGGCCGCTTGGCGAGTGTTAGACAACTTTACAAACGAGGGAGGGATTTAACTTGGCAACTCATAAGAGCAGCGATGGAAGGATGAGTAGTTTTGTAGAGAAAGATCCTTGATGTCAGGAAAGCGCGAGGTATGCAAAAGAGTATAACGCTTTCATGAAATGGTGATATGTGTAATGCAATTTGAAGCAGCAAAGGTAAACCATTGGCACCATTGGCCTTGCTCTGGAATATATGTAGACATAGATTGATCTTGTTTAGGATTTGGAAACATTCTAAGCATGAGATGGCGAGTTCAAGTCAAAAATACAGAATTTATTTCTAAGTAAAAAGTACTTTGCTAGCCTGAATGAAGTTTCACTTATACAAGAAATAGAAAATACTCCTACTTCGGTGTTTTCATAATGGAAATACAAAATTTCTATATGCAAGCAATAATGGTACGAATATTTCCCTCAATACAAGCATGATGGAAGGCATTATTTATTTTTCTTACTTGCCATCTTTCACTTAGAAATATTGTTTTTCCGCATATCTTTCACAGAATCTGGCAAACTCTGCACTTTTTTTGTCATGAATAAGCTAAAATTTTTATTATTATTGACAATGTGATTTTCCAGTTGCTTTACAAATATGTTGCACCCTAGTTTTTCCTTCTCAGTAACAACAGAATCATGTGTATTAGATATTGTGTGAATATCAAAGTCAGGTATATCAAACCATGATATATATACTCATATATGATGAATGAAAACAAAGATAATTTTTAATTTTATTAAGAATGTTGCATAGATTTTCTCTCAAGTCATTATATTTACATACACAGTAAAAAGAATTGATCATGTAGTATGGAGTATTGTCTATACAAATGAACTAAAGTGTTTATATATAATATATACAATCTAGCCTAAGACTAAAGATCTGACAATGAGCACAGATTAGTTGTATATTTTCCAAATGCAGAGACTAATTAGACCCAAACAGTACGCATGGGACGGGCTTGATAACAGTATGTTTATGACAAGAAACATAAATATTATAATAAAAATTACACTAAATACCTTTTGTTTCTTGAAATATGGTAACAGTTGAGTCTGTATACAATCCTTTGTTACGACTTATATTATTCATTTGTCAGGAAGTATGGAAAGTTTATATTGTATAAATTTAATAATTTTCAGAAGGTAAAATCAATATTTATAAAATGATTAATTAATCTATGTATATGGCAGTCTCTGCTTCTCTAGAATTTTTTAATACAATACAAAGGCACTACTTAGTCAGGCTATAGATAAATTTTTCCTGCTTCATATGCATGGCTTATATATAGTTTATATTTTAAATCAAATATTTTATTGGTTGTAGGGAAAAATATAATCCACCATACAGCCTCAAAATTTGAGGTAACACAGTGTATACACATCAAACACTACGAAAAAAGCAGATCTGTCTACAAGACAGATCACTGACTGTATATACCCTCCTTTACAGTTATGTATTGCAAGTTAATACGAGGCTTATACTATGATAAGTAGGAAGCAATCAAAATCATCAGCACAATATATGATAAGCTTCTTTAACCGTGAGCAAAAAAAAAAAAAAAAAAAAAGGACAAACGGAAAATAACTTACAATCTATTGCCATTATACTACTTGGTTACATTTCTGGTATTTTTCGTTTTTGTTGCTCTTATAGGGAAAATTAGTCCAATGTAGCTCTAGTACAGCATCAGTCTGAAACTTGGAACGAAAGATCCATGGTGCATTCACGGCCTTTTCAGAGAGAGCGCCATATTAATCAGTGACCTCATACTTGATTCAATGGAAACATTACTCTTCACGAGGGAAAAGAGGCTTAACAAGTTAGTAGATGCAAATTCCATACATATTCCAAGGTCACTGGTCATTGCTCTCATCATAACGAGGAGTAATGCTTCTAGGCATAGTGAATCACAGGAAAGCCTCAGGTTTATCAATATCATGAGTCTACGGATTTGGTTACACTTAGTTTCTGAGGATGGCTCCTTCAATGAGTGAGGAGAAAATAAAATCATAAAGAACCAAACAGAACACAGGAAAATGTACCACCTTGCTAAGGTATAAAGATCCATCTCTAACTGGGAACATCCTCAACTGCCTTTTAAAATGAGGTGTGATCAACAAAGCAACCTGAGGTAATGAATGAGAAGCATCCAAAACATGATGCCCTTTGTATGAAAAGCTGATAAACAAATCTTTCTCTTGATGAAAGAGGGGAGAGAAAACCAAGTCCCTTCTACAGAGGTACTGCCATCGAGGGTGTCTGAATCTAGCAGTAGACAGAACCCCATATTTACTTGTGCTTACTTCAATGAGAGTAGTTATCAATTTCAAGATGTTGATATGAAACTCTGTAACTTGACATGACGATCCAGACACATATGATTGATGGTGTGAAAATTTCACTTCCCTGGGAAGGTATGTGTTTATATATAACATAAAAGAGGCCTGAAGAGTTTTCCAACAGTTTTTCTAGTGAAACTCTTGGATGGACCCATCTGAGAAGGCCCATATAAATTGATTTTATAAACCACAGGGGCAAATTTCTCAAGTGTAGGTGAATCAGAAAATGGAAATACTGGCTCATCACACTTTGGACACTGCATTAATTTAACCAGCAGCCAAGGTGTGGTGCCAAAAATTTCTCTGATGACAAAATGCCAGGGTCTGTGATTTAAAACATGACATGTGGAGTAAATTTTCTTTCTTGCTGGTGGTGGGAGGAAGGGAGAATGATGTAATGCTCACATTCATCAGATGACTATACAACCCAAGCGTTAATGATGTACAATATGAATTTGGTAGCTGGCAAGGAAAATCATTCAATGTAAATGCAATATAAATATGACTGGCAACTTATGATACACTTGCTTCCCATACAAACTCCAAGGTGGCAAAGGCCCCCCAATATGTTTATTGCAGATCGGCTTGACTGAAGGGTGCAGTATAAGTTCTGTGGGACACAGTCTTGTACCTGAGGTTCAAAGTTTTATGGAGAAGGCAAGGTTTGGTTCTACACTCATGATCAGCATATGTGAATATTTAAGGGTGAATCCGGATCTCTTCCCTCTACTGTAGCAATAGAGGGAAGGGGACGCCAGGATAAACAAACAAACATGTAATATCCTTACTGCCATGATATCCTTAAAATCAACAACTTCTGAGAAAGAATTTTACTGCAAATGATTGTGAGTCAAGGGGAAATCCTTTCTGATTTTGACAGTTTATCTACCTCCATCCTGGTATCAAAGAAATTCAAATGAAAACAAGAAAAGGTCTAATCGTCAACATAATCTGTGGAAGATGTAGAGGCATCCTTCAGATAGTAGTAAAGCAGCTTCCAAAAAGAGCACTTGCAAGTAAATTCCCTTTAAACAGTCATTTATGAAACCTCACATATACAAAATAGGCAATTTGGGAGCCTTTGGTGCTTGAACTTAAAGGTAAAAATGCAAAAAGCATACTTTCAATTACCATGCTTGTTAAAGGAAGATCACAGGTCCAGATACTTGCATTTTTTCCCATAGCAAAATTTATAGACCTCATCCATATATTGCGCACTGAAGAAGGGAAGACAAAATACTCCTTTTAATATATACAAGGAAATGGTTTTGGAAGGTCATCTGTGAATGTACCTATATGCATGCTGAGAGAAGGTATGAACTATACAACCAGCATTCTTTAGGACAACTTGATTTCAAAGATGGTGGTGGACACCTTGAATAACCAAAGATTTTAACGAACTTTATTCTCAACTCAGAAAAGCATTGAGAAAAGACCTGCATCCCATTTTCTTCCTATTGAAGTTTTCCCAATGGAAAGGAAAGTAAATTTTGCAGTTTCCAAATGGGAATAATTTACCATAAAAACAGGAGATAAACGAGATATTTTCAGCATGCATTAAAGGAGAAGATATAATTACCTTAATTAAAGAGTATGTATGAAGGAAGGAAGATAACATGATAAAGAAAAGAAATACGACAAACAGATATTATGGAATACTAAGACAAGTGGCCCATACTTAATTTGCTTAAGAAGAACCTGGGCAAATTCATCAAACTTATTACATATACTTAAATATGTCATTGATGTATGCACACCACATTGTATAGACTTCCAAGTAACCAGATACCGCTTATTGTAATACAAAGATATCAGTTCAACTATTTGCTAACTCGACCAGAAGGCTCAAATGGTATAGTTGTGAAATCAACCAGCCACAGTTAGCCCCTGTATACATGGTACACCCCAGCATCCTCCACCTCACAGAAATTTTCATTACAGGCCATTTAGTAGCAAGGAAATGACAAAATAACTCCTCCACTAACATATAGCAAAGTAACTATTCCAGGCAAAACAATCCAAAAGTAACTGCTGGGAAGGGAACAGTTTTTACGCAGAAAGATATATGGTATCTAAGACATAATGCACTAAAGGCATAGCCACTGTGAAGACTTATGCGAAGAACCCATGGGCTCACCTACAGCACCAACATGAACTAAATGATACAAAAGAGGATTAAAAAATGGAAGTAACAATTGAGAAAAACTAAGAAATGACTAACTTTGAGGACTTCACAATACACCACAATTGCTCCTGCCGAAGTCTCAGCTGGTTCAGGAACTTCTCCAACATTGCCTGTTACGTTCCCAAAACTCTCTGACGTCAACCTCATCTCTTCTGGTAATTGGGCTTTTGGAGATTCCACAGGCCATTCTGGGAGACTTTCTGAGGCAGGTGAGGTCCACGATGAACTAGAACTTTAACCAATATGTTGCTGTTGCTAGGCATGGGATTGGTGGTTTCTGAGGTAAGCAATACTGTATAGTGTACTGTAACTATTCTTAAGTATGAGATTAAGAGCTTAGATTATTTTTCTATGCATTAGAGTATTCATTTTTAGCATTGTGAGGGACCTAATTTCGAATTATAGGTGTGTTCCAACTTAAGTCGAAATTTGACTAAAGTCAGCTGTAAGCAACGGTACCTTGAAGTAAAGTGGGGACCACCTGTACATCAAATATACAAATAATATTAAGAAGAAAATAATTGACCTAATTCTAGCATTCGTCTCACTCCAATGTCTTTAAGGTAAAATTTGTTACTTTATTATTTCTTTATATATATATATATATATATATATATATATATATATATATATATATATATATATATATATATATATATATATATATATATATATATATATATATATATATATATATATATATATATATATATACACTCTCCTACTTACGAACAACAGTTATGAACACTCACAGACTATGTATTAATGTATGCATTAGTGTACTGTATTATTACATTATTACTACTGTATTAAAATTCTTTAATACTGTATAGTTTATGTTTTATGTAGTAGTTAAGAAGCATCAGAGAGGACTGCATTTATTACACAAGGCTCCAGGACCCATCATTCTAGATATTCCTGTTGAAGAGAGTGATAGAGAGATTCTTCTCCCAAGGAGTTAATAGCTCTCTTCTCCAGAAATGTCTTCAACAATAAAGTACCTTTTACTTGGAATACGAGCTTTTGAACATCAACCTTCATTATTAGGTTATGAAACATTCCTTGATGAAAACAAATCTCATGAAAAAAAAAGATGAAAACCAGGAAGTTCCACTTCCAGAGAGATCCAAACATCTCTTCCAGAAGTGTGTCTTCAAGGTTTGATAAAAATTAAATGGTAGTGAAGAAATCTCTGGATATTTCATTTTTTTTTTTATGTATGACACCGGGACAGGTAGAAACTGCCCTCATCAATAAAGGCCCGGGCACGAGAAAATACCAAGACGAAGGAAGAAAAAGGTTAAGGACAAGGCAGAGATGAGGTAATGTCACACAATGGAAAAAGACATACAGAAAAAACAGTCAAAGTACAGAGGAGCCAGAGATATAGAGGACTAGGCCCTGAGATGACGATAGATCTACTTTTTGAAGGATGAAAGGTCATAAGAATTAGGAAAGATAGAAGGAGGAAGAGAGTTTCAGAGTCTGGATGTAGTCTGGTGAAGCATCAGTTGGTACATCATGTACAAAACAATCTTTGCTGAAGATGGTTTTCTGGAAAAGTGTCTTCAGCTCGTATTCCAAGGCAAAAGGTACTTCATTGTTGAAGGAATTTATGGAGAAGAGAGGTATTAACTATTTGGGAGAAGAATCTCTATATCACTCTTTTCAACAGGGATATCTGAAACAAAGGGTCCTGTTCATACAAAATATCAACTTAAGAACATATTATAATTCATTAATACTGTATACTTTATGTTTTATGTAGTAGTTAAGTGTCTTTAGCATAAGCACTGTACAGTGCTGCATATGTATGTACTGTACAGTGCTTTTTTTTCTGTTACCTAAACGCAACTTACAAATAATTCTACTTATGAATGGACTTCTGGACCTAAGTCATTCGTAAGTTGGGGTGTATATATATATATATATATATATATATATATATATATATATATATATATATATATATATATATATATATATATATATATATATATATATATATATATATATAGATAGATAGATAGATAGATAGATAGATAGATAGATAGATAGATAGATAGATAGATAGATAGATAGATAGATAGATAGATAGATAGATAGATAGATAGATAGATAGATAGATAGATAGATAGATAGATAGATAGATAGATAGATAGACAGATAGATAGATAATATATATATATATATATATATATATATATATATATATATATATATATATATATATATATATATATATATATATATATATATATATATATATATATATATATATATATATATATATATATATATATATATATATATATATATATATATATATATATATATATATATATACCCCAACTTTCGAACGAGTTAGGTTCAGAAGTCCATTCATAAGTAAAGAGCAGAGGCCAGAGATGATGCTTGGGGTCCATCCTCCAGCAACTCTGGAAACTTCGCAGAGATACTGAATCTTTCTGGTGAATATAAACTAAAGGTGGATATATATATATATATATATATATATATATATATATATATATATATATATATATATATATATATATATATATATATATATATATATATATATATATATATATATATATATATATATATATATATATATATATATATATATATATATATATATATATATATATATATATATATATATATATATATATATATATATATATATATATATATATATATATATATATATATATATATATATATATATATATATATATATATATATATATATATATATATATATATATATATATATATATATATATATATATATATATATATATATATATATATATATACTGCTTATTGTCCAGGATCCCAGGGACATATTATTTTATCATCATATTAAGATTGGGTGAGGTACAGGCAACAATATTGTAGGTATCCTTTTTGCTGAGACTAGAGACTGTGACAGAGACACAGTAGGGCAGGCCCACAACTGCATGGGCTCAAAACTAAACAGAGATTAACTTGACTCGATGCCTATGACTCCACTGACGGAAGCACTCTGTCTCTTTGTCAGGATATTTAATAATGATTATAGACCATGCCACCATTATATTCATGGGTCGGACCATGCAGTTGTCCTGATGAAGCCGACTCACTTGCATTCCCGGTGAAGGGACAGATCAAAAGGTAAAACACAAAAACATAGGTGGTTATAAGAACATCCATAATATGAGCACCAAATCTCAAAACTTAATACGGAATAAGTGGCAGAAGCTGATAACTTCATAGAAGAAGAAGAAATATGGAAAGTCACCGAAAAACTAGTTTAGACTTGAATACTGCAGAAAACGTGAAAAACCTTGCTATACAGGTATGATGAGTACTTGGAGAGCAAGCTCCTATTAGTGAGTGATATTGGATATTGTCTTGCTGCTTTCGACACAATTAGGCCCTTTAATGCAAAATGGAAAACTGAGCACTCGACGAAAGAGCAAATTATATGAAAGAACTATAAAATTTAACCAATTTCACTCCAATTCTTGAAATCACTGAATTTTTAAAGTCATGACAATGTTAAGAGGTTTATAAACCTATTCTTTAATCCTAGCTCTATTTGTCAGTGCAATTGGGCAAACTCAACATCAACACTACAGGGAGGAGCATATAGAATTAACCAATGTAAATGATTGCTAAATCCCTGTAACATATATGCAAACAAGTACACATAAAAGAGTCAAAATTTACAGCATTAGCATACATATATACAGACAACAGTGTTTAAACAAGTAAGTATATAACTCTTAATATTTAAGAATCTTTCATTAAGGCATTCCTAGAGATGCAACGAATTATATAATCCACGAAAGCACGTGAATATTCTAAATATGATTACAGAAGCTCCCCTACATACGGACAACTGAGTTACGAATATTCAAAGACACAAACAAAAACCTACCCATGTATTAATGTATGTATTACTGTACTGTACTATATTATGAAATTATTACTACTGTACTAAAATTCATTAATACTGTATATTTTATGTTTTATGTAGTAGTTAAATGTCATTAGCCTAGGTACTGTACAGTCCTCATAAGTATGTACTGTACAGTACGTTTTACCTAAACACATCTTAAGAACAAGTCTTCTTATGAATGGACTTCTGGAACCTAACTTGTTCATAAGTTGGGGAGTGTCTGTATTTTGACTATGAAGGAAAACAGGAAGCAATGAAGTTCCTCAGTGCATAAGAGTATATCTATCTACTCATCTTCATAGCTAACTGATTTACAGAACACAAAGCATCCTTAAATATACACATAAATAAGTGGGACCAAATGGAAAGGAACTATAAGATACCCTGACAATTGGAAATTAATAATTAGTAACAATTCAGCAACAGAAATAGTTTATGGTCAAAGAGAATATTAAGAGAGTTGCTAAGTAGTGGAAATATTGGGTAACTGAGATGTGTTGAAAAGAAGAAGGGTAGAATCAAGACGAAATAAAGAGATATACAGATGTTGGAGAAAATTACTCTTACGGTTGAAAAATATAATATGAATAATAATAATATTAAAAATAATAATAATAATAATAATAATATCATAATTATTATTATTATATATCTAACCATGATTTTTATTTTCCACTACAGCTTCATATTTGGTTTGCTTGTATTGAAAAGAGCTATGTTCTGACACAAACGTCATTTACAAATACCTATTTACAAATTTTCTAAACACAAGCCCATTTACCCGATATTCCTCTACACCTCAAATCCTTCAATAGTCCCTTTTACCTCTGACTGAATCTTTTGCTAAACTATTGCCAATAATTAAATTTCATTTTTAGAATTGCTTATAGAGTTTTCACTGAATCTTAATATATATATATATATATATATATATATATATATATATATATATATATATATATATATATATATATATATATATATATATATATATATATATATATATATATATATATATATATATATATATATATATATATAATTACTCTGCATATCAGTTACCTTTGAAGATGAATAGATAAATATATTTGTAAGTGCTAAGACAATCCGTTGCTTCCCAGTTTCCCGAGGAGTCAAAACAAAATATATATATATATATATATATATATATATATATATATATATATATATATATATATATATATATATATATATATATAAAGGTATGTAGGCACCTAAGCTATTTACTAATACAGTATATCTCAAACTTGGCAGGATGTGTCCACATAAACAGAACCTTCTCTCTCTCTTTCTCTGCACTTCAACTATATATTTTAGCTTCAGGTGTGCCTGTTATTAGCAGATACCCATTGTCAATTCGAGGATAAAAATAATACTGAATAATTAAAGGTGGGTTTCATGCAGTATATATATATATATATATATATATATATATATATATATATATATATATATATATATATATATATATATATATATATATATTATTATATATATATATATATATATATATATATATATATATATATATATATATATATATATATATATATATATATATATATATATATATATATATAGTATATATAAAAAGGCCGCCAAAATGCATGTTTGGATAGCACCTTTCTAAACTTCTTGCAGTGTCTGCCATAGAATTCTACCCACGTGTGTAGAGAACATTACTAAACTTTGTCTTCTGCAGAATGTTAGTTCCCAGCTTGCAACAGTACCAGTAACGTAAAGGACTGAGAGGGATGTCTTGAGATAGAAAGACCCTTGGAATGAGAGCAACTCTTAGCGGGTTTACAAAGCTGTCATGCAAAGCACAATAACTTTTGACCTGTACTGGTGCTTTCTAAAGCCCTTTTCTTATACAGCTTATTATAAAAATCTTGACTATAAGAGATATAAATTAAGATATTGTAACATCATTTGCATATGGTATATATACTGACATGCCTCATTTCCAAAACAGTTAAACACGAATTTTGACTATCGAATTTAGACATGTACAAATTATTGGGCTTTAAGATTATTTAAGCAGCATCCGTTGGTTAGGTAGCTTTCACACTACATACTTATATCTACTGAATTAGCAAGAAAATTTTTACCAAAGAAATAATTTAACATTGTAACATTACTTACACATAGCATACTGATATGTCTTATTCCAAAAATTTAAAACGATGATTCTGACTAACAAATTTTGTAATGTGCAAATCACTGGGCCCTAGGATTATTTTTGAAGCCTTTGACGGTAAAGTAGCTCTCACACATACCCATTTTACCTAAAATTATACATTATTAGCTAGTACAGCTAAATATTTTACCTTCAAGACACAATTTCAAGATACATCTCCAACACGATCAAAATTAGCTTAAAAAAATACATGACAATTAAAAAAACAGATTGTATTTGCATATGCCAATTCACACATACATTTTCTTTTAAGACTTGCAAGTTGATACTGTTCTTTATATTCTTTTGAGCAGAATAAATCTATGAATTGTAGTGTATGCCATTACCTTCTTAAAATAGTTTCATGATCAATTAAAAAAAATTATACAGAATACTTTGGCATTTTCACTTAAAAACACTTCCCATTCCATACGATTGTATCTCATTAACTAAACTGTGAGCTTGATGGTTAACAATGCAAAGCAACAGGCATTACAGAAACCACCAACTGATGATTATCCTTCATCATAGTTCAACACAGGGCACCAACTTCAAGACCTCCTCCACATGAAAACTAGCTTAAGCACTAAATGTGGAATCTGGGGTTCAGTATTTTTTATCCAATGCTTTATACTCCTGTATTTCAAGTATAAAACTGACCAACACATTCACATTATTTTTACTTGAATGGAATGTTTGGTTTTCAGCCTTCAACCACTAGGAAGTTTTTATACAACAAATACGAAACCTTCGGGTAACGTCACTGAAACTTACGACATATGATAAGCATTTTAATATGAATAAGAGGCTACATGCTGCAGCTTTAGTTGCAAATGTCTTTTTATTCAAATCACTAATGAGGCAGATGCACATTTTCGGGTTTCTGTGATGACGTTTTCCAAGTCAGTCTCTGAATATGGATTATCACTAATTCTTTTTAATATATAAAGTTTATAAATACTAAAACAGCAGCATAAAATAATGACAGTCTCACCTGCATGCCACAGTAATATGGATCTAATGAAGGCAATTCTGGGAAAAGTCAATTCTATATACTTCTAACACACATCATTTTCGTTATGACATTCAAATAAGCCTCTCAGGGAAGGCTTACTACTTTATCATATCAGTAGACTTTGTTAATCAGGCCAACAACATGCCCATCCATATTTTGTTCATATGTAGGCACACTTTGCAGGCTTTAAAAGCTTGCTGTCGGTTGTGGTGTTAGTGTTCGACTTCCCATTAATATTTTTTGGGTTATAATTCGTCACTAGATTGTTGATATGCTTGTTGTTGGCCGTATACATGTTTGGGTCAGCTGCTGGTACTAAATTATCACGCCTGTAATAAATGGAGAGATAAGGATTTAAAATCAGCCCTATAATCCAAGAAGCACCAAGATTTTGCTTCAAGAACAATTTCAGTTACGTATTGTTACTTAACATGCTATTAAATATATATATATATATATATATATATATATATATATATATATATATATATATATATATATTATAATATATATATATATATAATAATATATATAATATATATATATATATATATATATAGTAGAAAAATGCCCATTAATGAAAACCACGAAAAAATATATAAAGTACTTATTAATTTCGTGACCTTACCTGCACCACAAGGGAATTTAAAAGGGATTAAGAAATACCAATCTTAATTACCAGCTGGGTTCAGTCGGTAATCCCCACAAACTGGCCGCAAAGGGAAATAAAATCAATAACTGTCTATATTGTATAAAAAAAAATAGTATAAACAGTATTAAAATCATGATAATTAAAATAGAAAAAATTTGGAGGCCCTATTTACATGAAATAACAAATATATAACCATAAATGCATATACACACACACACACACACACACACACCACACACACACACACACGTAAGCCAAATCTTACAGGAAAGAGAGGGCTGGGCAGATTGCATATTCCTAGACTTCCAGAAAGCGTTTGACACTGTTCCACATGGGAGACTTATTAGGAAGCTGCAATCAATGGCTAGAATAGGTGGAAATGTTTTGGAATGGATAAAAACTTACTTAGAAGGAAGGGAACAGAGGGTTAGAGTAAGACACTCAGTGTCTGAATGGAGAAGAGTTAGTAGTGGAGTTCCACAGGGTTCAGTTTTAGGGCCACTTTTGTTCCTTGTATATGTAAATGACCTACCAGAGTCTGTAAATTCATTCATGAATATGTTTGCAGATGACGCAAAGATTGTGAAGAAAGTAAAAAACGAGAACAATGGTAGAGAACTTCAGGAGGATCTAAATAATCTGCATGAGTGGTCAGAAAAGTGGCTAATGAAATTCAATACTTCAAAATGTAAGGTAATGAGAATGGGTACAAGTGCAAGAAGGCCCAAGCTTGACTACTCGGTGGCTGGAGTACAACTTCAAGAGACAGAAAATGAGAGAGATCTAGGAGTAAACATACTGGCAGATTTGTCTCCAGAAATACATATAAATGGCATAGTAAGGGCAGCATATGCATTCTTATCAAATGTAAGGGTAGCCTTCAGGCACATGGACAAGGAAATGTTCAGAAATATTTATGTAACCTATGTGAGGCCAAAACTCGAATATGCAGCCCCCTTTTGGAATCCGCACTTGAAAAAGCACATAGCTAAGCTTGAAAAAGTTCAAAGACATGCCAGGAAACTGGTGCCAGAAATACGCAATCTCAGTTATGATGAGAGGCTGAGGGAATTAGACTTACCATCACTTGAAGTTAGTAGAGTGAGGGGGGATATGGTGACAGTCTTTAAATTCCTTCATGGTTATGATAGAGTGGATAGGGATCGATATTTTGATATGGCTGGCTCTAGAACTAGAGGTCATAGTTTGAAGCTTCGTAAGAAAACTTCTTTGCAGGATGTAAGGAAATACTTTTTCAGTGTAAGAGTAGTTGATAATTGGAATTGGCTAAGCGAGGAGGTAGTTAATGCTATCTCAATCCATAGTTTTAAGAACAGGTATGATAAGTATGACTAAGTCTAAAATGGAACCGATCAGGAGACGGGAAGATACGAGCTTTGGGCTCTTTCCCGTAAACACAATTAGGTAATCACAATTAGGTAATCACACACACACACACACACACATATATATATATATATATATATATATATATATATATATATATATATATATATATATATATATATATATATATATATATATATATATATATATATATATATACAAAAATACATATACAAGTATATACACATACACATATGTATATACATACACATACATGTACACACATATACATATATCCATTAATACATGTTATATACCTCTACATCCACTCCTTGGTACATGCGACCCCAGATACTTAAAACTCTCAACTTCTTCAAGCAATTCCCCATTCACTCCTACATTCAATCTGCCAACATTAACACTCCTCGTCATCTCATGACTGTATTGTTACCAATTTTCACCCTCGACTTCCTTCTTTAACACACACTAATAAACTCAGCCACCAAATGTTTCAATTCATTCTCAGAATCAGCCACCAGTATAGTATCATCCGCATATAGCAACTGATTCAATTTCTACAACCTTCCATGCTCACCCACTAAAGCCAAGCCTCTGTCTAATACTCTTTCATTTACTTCCCTTACAACTGCATCCATATACACATTAAACAACCATGGCGACATTACACAACCTTGACGTAACCCTACATTCACCTCAGACCAATTACTCATACCATTCCTAACTCTCACGCACGCTCTACTATTCATGTAAAATATCTTCACCATATTCAACAAACTTCCACTTATTCCATACAGTCACAACACCCTCCACAACCCCTCTCTATCTACCATGTCAAACGCTTTCTCTAAATCCATAAAAGCCCAAAAATTGTCCCTACCTTTCTCCAAGAACTTCTCAAGCACGTGTCTTACTGCAAACACTTAATCCACCCATCCTCTTCCTCTCCTGAACCCACAATGTTCTTTTCCAATCAATCACTCAGTGGATTGGATTCGGTTTTACGTCACGAACTCCCTTTTCTACTAAGGGCTAGGACGGTTGCCTTCTTATGAAGGACTTGTTTTAGCAGATGTAATCGTTACCCTGAGTGTATGCCCTTACTAACCTCAGTCCGTGGCGGGGCGCGAACACTCGACCTGCCGCCTCAGAGTCGCAGACGCTACCATTTTGCCACGGAGACTACTCCAATCAATCACTCAGTACATTTCCTAATTCTCTTGATTAACACTATTCCATATATCTTACCAACTACACTCAACAAGCAAATT
>JAXCGZ010012565.1:12500-22413 GCA_037179515.1 Halocaridina rubra | reverse complement strand
TTAACTATTTAGTTTATGGCACTTTTGGTTCCGATTTTATGTCACTGACTCCCTTTTCTACCAAGGGCTAGGACGGTTGCCTTCTTGCGAAGGACTTGTTTTGGCAGATGTAATCCTTACCCTGAGTGCATGCCCTTGCTAACCTCAGACCATGACGGGGCGCGAATCCTCGACCTGACGCCTCAGAGTCGCAGACGCTACCACTTGAGCCACGGTGACTACTAATTTTATGGCACTAGTAATATACAAATTTTAGTGGATGTGGAGTACCCTGGCAGGTAATTCCTAACATCTTTAAATAATTTGAATAGTGTAAGTGAAAGAAATTGTAATAAGAGATTTTAGCGTAGATTGATTTATTAGGGAGTAATTTAATTTCTTACCTGCTCTGCAGTCTTTTCAGGGTAGCCCATTTGCTTCATGGGGGCATCTCCAACTAGGACTACCAAAGCTGTTTCCACTTTCCTTTTGAAACCAGCAACTTCATTTCCTACCGGCAAGAGAGACATGAGTGACCTCTGTATATTTTCTCTCATGCTCTCCATAGGTGAAGGAACTCCTAAGCTGACTCCCAAACTGAATCCTTCCAGAGGATCCAAAGATTTCTTTGGGGATGTTAAAAGCTTGTCCTTGGGGACATCCGATTCAATAATTATGTCTGGACTCAGGTCTTCTACTTTTGCTTGTGGAGAAGATAATGTCAGGGGAGGAGGTTGGCTTAGGGGAGGAGGAGGAGCAGGAGGAGGAGGATGAACGTGAGGAAGGGGAGCTGGTAATTGGGGAAGAGGTTGATGGGGAGGAGGTTGGTAAGGTTCGTGATGTGGATGACTATGAAGAGGAAGAGGAGTTGGCAATGACGAAGAATTGGAAGAATGCATATGAGTTAGTTGTGAAGATACTTGGGTGGAATGCATTGTATTTGCAATACTATTGCTTGTTGAATTAATAGGGAACATAGACCCGCTAATTTGTATAGTAGGATTCATGTGTGAAATTGTAGAAGTTGTGCTTATTGCTTCTGAGTATGCTGAAAGGGAAGTCGTAGATGTTGTTGTTGTAGTACATGCTTGGGGAACAGGCTGGAAAGCTGGTTGTGGGAATGGCTGGTTTGTTGAAGTATTTGTTGGCAGAGTGTCGTTGGGAGACTCTTCTGAACTCTGAATTGGTATGAGAGGTGGTGGAGCCACTTTCCGGCTTTTATTTTTCTTTGCTTCATTGTGACCAACATCCGCTGACTTTCTTCTTAAGATGTTAGAACGAGTAGTCGGAGTTGTAGGAACTGCTGCAGTCAGAAGATGGTTGGTTGGGTGCTGCAGAGAAGTTGCAGGTAGTAATAGATGATGGGATGGCTGTATTAATTCACTGCTGGAATCCATAATGGGAGACTCAGGTGATCTGGAAGTTGGATTTTCTAACCTTTGGGATAAGTTTAATGGTGCAGAAGTTTGTGATGGACTTCTTTGGAATCTACCGTCTAGTTGAGAATTTGCTGGCTGGGAAAGGTCTAATGGATTTGATTCGGTAGAAGCTTGTGAATTTGGAGAACTTTGACCTCTGTATAAATGAGAGAGACTGTTTGGAGATGCTCTTATTGTTTTCTCTGTCATTGACTGTGGTGCAGCGCCAAGTCCAACTGGTGTTATGGAACTAGTTGGAGGTTGCTGACTTAGAGATAGCTGGTGAATATTCAGATTTGGTGAGTCTGGAGCACTGGTGTCATGCTGAATCATTGGCTCAGCTGGAACAGAAACTGTTGGGGGAGTCATACTTTTTACCGAAGAGACTTGGCAGTGACTGACAATTGGCTGAGCATGAGAAGGGGCAAGCTGTTTTTGTGATGAGAGTGCTGCTTGAAGGACGGTAAGTGGAGAACGATTACCTCCGGGGTATTGTTGTTTTTTAGGAGGCATCCTGATAGTTGTTGTTGATAGAGATGGACCTGAGGATTCTGTCGTGGGCAGAGTTTCACGAGGAGATTCGCAGGTTGCTGCTGAAGGTAATATTCTTGATTTTACCTCTAAAGCTGCAGTATCCTGTTTTTCTGATTTTACATTATTTGGTTCTGCCAGCTGATGTGACAGTCTATCAAAGGGCTGATCTGGTGATGCAGAATAACCCATACTTCCACTTGACTCTCTACCAGAGTCTTCAGAATCACTAAGGGTTACACAGGCTCCTGAGTCTCTAGTTTCATCTGTGCATTCTGTGGCCTGCTGAAGGACTGTGCCAACAGAGGCAGTTGAGACTGGCGGAGCCATAGGTGTTAAAACTGTTAACTGTGTTTCACACGAAGACGGAGGCAATGATTGAATCCCATGTGGTGGTTGAAATTGTTGAAATTCTTCCATATTTATCGTTGTTTCACCTACAGGAGACTCTTCAAGTTCTGTTTCCTCCTCTCTAGTGTGTTCATTTGGATGGACATGTGCGGTATGCGTCACTAGATCTTGGTCGCAGGAAAAGACTTGTCCGCATGGAATGCACCTCACACCATTATCCACTCGGTGGACACGTACATGGCGACTTAGATTACCCGAATGTTCAAATGCCCTTCCACACAAATGACACGAGTAAGGACGTTCGCGAGTGTGAATTCTACGATGCACGACTAAGTTAGCATAGGCAGCAAAACCCTTATGGCAGTATTCGCACTGGAAAGGCTTCTCTCCCGTATGGGTCCTCACGTGGATTTTCAGTACTTTTGAGCATGTAAACCCCTTATTACAATGGGGACAGATGTATGGTTTTTCACCAGTGTGTCTGCGAATGTGAATCACCAACTGACCATGTTGGGAGAACCTCTTATCACAATGAGGGCACTGATAAGGCCTCTCACGTGTATGGACGCGCATGTGGGTGTTGCAGTTGCCTTTGGAAGCGAAGTTCTTGCCACAGAAAGGACAGGTGAAGGGTCTCTCGCCCGTGTGGGTTTTGTAGTGGGCGTCAAGGCGAGAACGACGGTCGAAGACGCGGGAACACACACCGCACTGCAGGTCATTCTGTTCTGACGTTGTCTGAAGAGAGACAAAAAGAATTGCCATTAATAAAGGATGAAAATCTTACATGTTACCGGTAATAAATGAAGAAAATATTTTTGTGTTACCAGTAATAAATGAAAAGCTTCTTATGTGATGCCAGTAATAAATGAAAAGAATCTCACATGTTACCGGTAGTAAATGAAGAGAATCTTTTGTGTTACCAGTAATACATGAAGAGAATCTCATGTATTATCAGTAATAAATGAAGAGACTCTCATTTATTACCAGTAATAAATGAAGAGAATCTTACATGTTACCGGTAGTAAATGCAGAGAATCTTATTTATTACCAGTAATACATGAAGAGAATCTCATGTACTACCAGTAATAAATGAAGAGAATATTATGTGATACCAGTGATAAACGAAGAGAATCTTATGTGTTATCAGTGATAAATGAAGAGAATCTTATGTAGGGGCCGCGGTATCTCATTGGTAAAAAACTGCAAGCTGGTAAGTGGTGATCCTAACAATCACGAATTCGATCCCACCTCGGGGAGTTAGAAATTACATCCGGCTTTAATTCCCCAGCTCCAACCTTTCATTGTCCACCCCAATTCAAATGGGGACATAATTACTCATAATGTAGTAAAAAATTAATATAATGCATGTGTATTTACAAAATACTTTAATCCTTCATTGCGTATGTGTACATTTGTACATGCATGTGCTGAATATGTTCAAATCTTGAAGTACAAATATGAAAGGTGTCGACGATTTTAAAGAACCGACTTGGAGATGGGGCGTTACAAGCATGAGGCTCTTTACCGTGAAGATAATGGGGTTAATATAAATAAGTATATACATATATAGCTACACACCTAAGTACAGTACAAATACACACATACAAATTTACATACATATATGCAATACAAATACAAATATGTCTACCTACCTACCTACCTACTTACCTATCTACCTACCTACCTACCTACCTACCTACCTACCTACCTACCTACCTACCTACCTACCTACCTACCTACCTACCTACTTACTTACTTACCTATACCTACCTACATACATACATACATATATAAATATAATACATATGTACAATCATATATATATATATATATATATATATATATATATATATATATATATATATATATATATATATATATATATATATATATATATATATATATATGATTATATTAATTTCTAAGGAAAATTTGACAGTAACGGAGGTGGGAAGTACTTTCCGATTTTTACAATAATGTCATTCTCAGAGGTAATCAATATAAAGCAATGTTTTATGGGTCACAATTAGTCACCATACGAATGGGGGTGAACACAGACAGGTTGAAACGCGGGTTTGAGGCTGAATGCCCTTCCTAACTTCCCGCGGTGGATTCGAACCCCCGTATTTCACTTTCAGACTCGCGAGCTCTTACAATGGATAAAAATCTCCCCCACAGAGAAGAATTACATAAGTACAAGATATTTTGCTTAAAAAATGTGATCGGGTTTTACGTCACGGACTCATTTTTATACTAAGGACTAGGACGTTGCCTTATTGCGAAGGACATTGGTACTCTATATTATGTAAATGTATAATGTCTATCTATGTATCTGCCTTGGCTGTCTCCCCCAATTGGGGGGTAGCCGACTTAAAAAAAACAATAAGGGGATCACTTTGCTCTATGGACAATGACGAGGGAGCTAGCAACCGTTCAGATGGCACTGCTGGAGTGCCACAGCCCATCCTCCCGGCTCTTCCACAACCTGCTTCGCTTCATAAATGCCAACTCCCCTACTGCCCTTATCACAGGGCTACCTCTGTAAGATGCAGCCCCGTGGTAACAGCAGATGCCCATCAGAGCTGCGTCACGATGTAAAAAAAATAAAAAAAAAAATGTAAAAATAAATAAATAAATAAAAGTCCATCTCTAGGCAATTCCTGGCCTCAGGTTTCCTTGGTCTAACCAGCCCTCTCTCCCCTTCCCTCGGGAACACAGTGTCCTTACTTGATGTACATTTCTTTACCTTTTAAAAGGTCAAATATAAATTATTTAATTATTTGTATTATAAGCTTATATTTATTTATTTATTTATCTATTTAGATATTTGCATATTAAATAACACACACACACACGCGCGCGCGCGTGCATATATATACATATATATATATATATATATATATATATATATATATATATATATATATATATATATATATATATATATATATATATATATATATATATATATATATATATATATATATATATATATATATATATATATATATATATATATATATATATATATATATATATATATATATATATTACATCAAAATGAATGAGCTTTTTGCAGTTATTGACTGGAGAACCTTATTTTACAACAAATCTGTACAAGAAATGTATGGCATCTTTTGTGAGAAATATGGGATGATAGTAGATTACTGCATACCTGTCACCAAACTAGGTGTAATTCATGCCAGAGAGAAATGGTTCGATAATGAGTGTAACAGAGCTAAGGAGTGGAGAGACAAATGCTGGAACAGGTATAGGAGGAGAAAAAACATAAATGCCTGGCAAAACTACAAAAGAGCAAGAAATGACTACCTAAGTAAAAGGAGAGAGGCAGAGAGAGACTATGAGAGGGACATCACTAGGGAGGGTAAAGAAAGTCCCAAGCTTTGCCACAGCTTTATCAGAGGAAATCTGAAGGTAATGGAACAGGTTTTAAGGCTTAAGATAGAGGATGGAAGCATCACTAAGACGGATGAAGAGATCTGCAGAGAATTGAACAAGGAGTTTTAGTCAGTATTTACAGTAGAAAATACCCCACCCCCTCAGATTGCAGAGATAGAAGCTCAAGGGCCGGTATTAGAGAACATCAACCTTACAGCCACAGAGGTATGCAAAGCGCTGATGGAGTTAGACGTTCATAAAGCTACAGGTCCTGATGACATATCCCCTCATGTGCTTAAAAAATGCGCAAGCACAATATCAGTGGCACTAAGTATCATATTTAAGGAGTCACTGGAGTCGGGGGAGATTCCAAGATGCTGGAAACAAGCAAATGTGATACCTATCTTCAAAATGGGAAGGAGGGATACGGCTCTGAACTATAGACCAGTTTCCTTGACCAGCATAGTTTGCAAAGTTATGGAGAAACTACTAAGGTAACATATCTTTCTTCACTTGGAATCCTTCAACTTTATGTCAGTGAGGCAACATGTCTTCAGAGAAGGTAGATCAACAGTAACAAACTTATTAGAATTTTATGATGAGGTAAGCCAAATCTTACAGGAAAGAGAGGGCTGTGCAGATTGCATATTCCTAGACTTCCAGAAACCGTTTGACACTGTTCCAAATGGGAGACTTATTAGGAAGCTGCAAGCAATGGCTAGAATAGGTGGAAATGTTTTGGAATGGATAAAAACCTACCTAGAAGGAAGGGAACAGAGGGTTAGGGTAAGACACTCAGTGTCTGAATGGAGAAGAGTTAGTAGTGGAGTTCCACAGGGTTCAGTTTTAGGGCCACCTTTGTTCCTTGTATATGTAAATTACCTACCAGAGTCTATAAATTCATTCATGAATATGTTTGCAGATGATGCAAAGATTGTGAAGAAAGTAGGAAACGAGAACAATGGTAGAGAACTTCAGGAAGATCTAAATAGTCTGCATGAGTGGTCAAAAAAGTGGCTAATGAAATTCAATACTTCAAAATGTAAGGTAATGAGAATGGGTACAAGTGCAAGAAGGCCCAAGCTTGACTACTCGGTGGCTGGAGTACAACTTCAAGAGACAGAAAATGAGAGAGATCTAGGAGTAAACATACTAGCAGATTTGTCTGCGGAAATACATATAAATGGCATAGTAAGGGCAGCATATGCATTCTTATCAAATGTAAGGGTAGCCCTCAGGCACATGGACAAGGAAATGCTCAGAAATATTTATGTAACCTATGTGAGGCCAAAACTCGAATATGCAGCCCCCTTTTGGAATCCACACTTGAAAAGGCACATAGCTAAGCTTGAAAAAGTTCAAAGACATGCCACGAAACTGGTGCCAGAAATACGTAATCTCAGTTATGATGAGAGGCTGAGGGAATTAGACTTACCATCACTCGAATCTAGAAGTTTGAGGGGGGATATGGTGACAGTCTTTAAATTCCTTCATGGTTATGATAGAGTGGATAGGGGTCAATATTTTGATATGGCAGGCTTTAGAACTAGAGGTCCAAGTTTGAAGCTTCGTAAGAAAACTTGTTTGCAGGATGTAAGGAAATACTTTTTCAGTGTAAGAGTAGTTGATAATTGGAATTGGCTAAGCGAGGAGGTAGTTAATGCTATCTCAATCCATAGTTTTAAGGACAGGTACGATAAGTACCACTAAGTATAAAATGGAACCGATCAGGAGACGGGAAGATACGAGCTTTGGGCTCTTTCCCGTAAACACAATTATGTAATCACACGCACACACACCATATATATATATATATATATATATATATATATATATATATATATATATATATATATATATATATATATATATATATATATATATATATATATGTGTGTGTGATTACCTAATTGTGATTACCTAATTGTGTTTACGGGAAAGAGCCCAAAGCTCGTATCTTCCCATCTCCTGATCGGTTCCATTTTTAGACTTAGTGATACTTATCGTACCTGTCCTTAAAACTATGGATTGAGATAGCATTAACTACCTCCTCGCTTAGCCAATTCCAATTATCAACTACTCTTACACTGAAAAAGTATTTCCTTACATCCTGCAAACAAGTTTTCTTACCAAGCTTCAAACTATGACCTCTAGTTCTAGAGCCAGCCATATCGAAATATCGATCCCTATCCACTCTATCATAACCATGAAGGAATTTAAAGACTGTCACCATATCCCCCCTTACTCTTCTAGCTTCGAGTGATGGCAAGTCTAATTCCCTCAGCCTCTCAGCATAACCGAGATTGCGTATTTCTGGCACCAGTTTCGTGGCATGTCTTTGAACTTTTTCAAGCTTAGCTATGTGCTTTTTCAAGTGCGGATTCCAAAAGGGGGCTGCATGTTCGAGTTTTGGCCTCACATAGGTTACATAAATATTTCTGAACATTTCCTTGTCCATGTGCCTGAAGGCTACCCTTACATTTGATAAGAATGCATATGCTGCCCTTACTACGCCATTTATATGTATTTCTGGAGACAAATCTGCCAGTATGTTTACTCCTAGATCTCTCTCATTTTCTGTCTCTTGAAGTTGTACTCCAGCCACCGAGTAGTCAAGCTTGGGCCTTCTTGCACTTGTACCCATTCTCATTACTTTACATTTTGAGGTATTGAATTTCATTAGCCACTTTTCTGACCACTCATGCAGATTATTTAGATCCTCCTGGAGTTCTCTACCATTGTTCTCGTTTTTTACTTTCTTCACAATCTTTGCATCATCTGCAAACATATTCATGAATGAATTTACAGACTCTGGTAGGTCATTTACATATACAAGGAACAAAAGTGGCCCTAGAACTGAGCCCTGTGGAACTCCACTACTAACTCTTCTCCATTCAGACACTGAGTGTCTTACTCTAACCCTCTGTTCCCTTCCTTCTAAGTAAGTTTTTATCCATTCCAAGACATTTCCACCTATTCTAGCCATTGATTGCAGCTTCCTAATAAGTCTCCCATTTGGAACAGTGTCAAACGCTTTCTGGAAGTCTAGGAATATGCAATCTGCCCAGCCCTCTCTTTCCTGTAAGATTTGGCTTACCTCATCATAAAATTCTAATAAGTTTGTTACTGTTGATCTTCCTTCTCTGAAGCCATGTTGCCTCACTGACAAAAAGTTGAAGGATTCCAAGTGAAGAGAGATATGTTTCCTTAGTAGTTTCTCCATAAGTTTGCAAACTATGCTGGTCAAGGAAACTGGTCTATAGTTCAGAGCCGTATCCCTCCTTCCCATTTTGAAGATAGGTATCACATTTGCTTGTTTCCAGCATCTTGGAATCTCCCCCGACTCCAGTGACTCTTTAAATATGATACTTAGTGCCACTGATATTGTGTTTGCGCATTTTTTAAGCACATGAGGGGATATGTCATCAGGACCTGTAGCTTTATGAACATCTAAATCCGTCAGCGCTTTGCATACCTCTGTGGCTGTAAGGTTGATGTTCTCTAATACCGGCCCTTGAGCTTCTATCACTGCAATCTGAGGGGGTGGGGTATTTTCTACTGTAAATACTGACTGAAACTCCTTGTTCAATTCTTTGCAGATCTCTTCGTCCGTCTCAGTGATGCTTCCATCCGTTCTCTTTAGCCTTAAAACCTGTTCTTTTACCTTCAGTTTTCCTCTGATAAAGCTGTGGAAAAGCTTTGGATTTTCTTTAGCCTTCCTGGTGATGTCCCTCTCATAATCTCTCTCTGCCTCTCTCCTTTTACTTAGGTAGTCATTTCTTGCTCTTTTGTAGGTTTGTCAGGCATTTATGTTTTTTCTCCTCCTATACCTTTTCCAGCATTTGTCTCTCCACTCCTTAGCTCTTTTACACCCATTATCGAACCATTTCTCTCTGGCATGAATTACACCTACTTTGGTGACAGGTATGCAGCAATCTACTATCTTCCCATATTTCTCACAAAAGATGTCATACATTTCTTGTACAGATTTGTTGTAAAATAAGGTTCTCCAGTCAATAACTGCAAAAAGCTCATTCATTTTGATGTAATCTCCTTTCGGATAGTTCCTCCTCACGTCCTCAGTGCCTCTACTCTCAGGAAGAATGTCTTCAATGATATACTCCATCAACAACACACAGTGGTCACTCTTTCCAATTGGTGGTTCATACTCAATATTTTCAATATCCAACACATTATCTGTGAACACTAGATCAAGTAGTGATGGCTCATCCCCA
>JAXCGZ010012564.1:17500-22452 GCA_037179515.1 Halocaridina rubra | reverse complement strand
TATATATATATATATATATATATATATATATATATATATATATATATATATATATATATATATATATATATATATATATATATATATATATATATATATATATATATATATATATATATATATATATATATATATATATATATATATATATATATATATATATATATATATATATATATATATATATATATATATATATATATATATATATATATATATATATATATATATATATATATATATATATATATATATATATATATATATATATATATATATATATATATATATATATATATATATATATATATATATATATATATATATATATATATATATATATATATATATATATATATATATATATATATATATATATATATATATATATATATATATATATATATATATATATATATATATATATATATATATATATATATATATATATATATATATATATATATATATATATATATATATATATATATATATATATATATATATATATATATATATATATATATATATATATATATATATATATATATATATATATATATATATATACATACATCATACATATACCTTGGCTGTCTCCCCCTTTAATTGGGGGGTAGCCGACATCAAGAAAGGAAAACAAATAGGGGGATTACTTTGCTCTATGGGCAATGATGAGGGAGCTAGCGACCGTTCAGATGGCACTGCTGGAGTGCCACAGCCCATCCTCCCGGCTCTTCCACAACCTGTGTCGTTTCACAACTGCCAGCCCCTCCTACTGCCCCTACCACAGGGCTATCTCTGTAAGATGCAGCCCCGTGGTAACAGCAGATGCCCATCAGAGCCGCGTCACAATCGCTCGCCACTCATTCCTATTCCTAGCACGCTCGCTTGCTTCACTCATCTCCATCCTCCTATCATTCAGGGCTCTCCTTACTCCATCCATCCATACAAACCTAGGCCTCCCTCTAGCATTTCTCCCATCAACTCTCGCATTCATCACCTTTTGCAGCAGCCTTTCATCATCCATCCTTTCCACATGGCCAAACCATCTCAGAACATTCATATCTACTCTGGCTGCAATTTCTCTCCTCACACCCGTTCTTGCTCTCACCACTTCATTCCTAACCCTATCCAATCGAGATACACCAATCATACTCCTCAGGCATTTCATCTCAAGCACATTTAGTTTCCGTCTCTCACTTACTTTCATACCCCATAACTCTGATCCATACATCACAGTTGGCACAACCACTTTCTCATACAAAACTTTCTTAACATTCATTTCCAACCCTCTATTCTTCATCACTCCTTTCAATGCACCCAACACTTTACATCCTTCATTCACTCTGTGACACACATCTGCTTCCACTCCACCATTTGCAGCTATAACCGAGCCTAAATACTTAAACTGATTAACCTCCTCAAGTGTCTCTCCATTCAACATAACATTCAATCCAGCGCCATCCTCATTTCTTGTACACCTCATAACCTTACTCTTTCCCACATTCACTCACAGCTTCCTTCTCTCACACACCATTCCAATTTCTGACACTAACTGATACAGCTTTTCCTCTGAATCTGCCACCACCACAGTATCATCTGCAAACAGCAACTGATTCAGCTCCCACTCGTTATCATCCCCATCTACCATTCTCAAACCTCGACCACGCACTCGCTCATTCACCTCTCTTACAACTCCATCAATATACAAGTTGAACAGCCATGGTGACATTACACATCCCTGTCTCAGTCCCGCACTCACTGGAAACCACTCACTCACTTCATTCCCTACCCTAACACAAACTCTACTACCCTCATACAAACTCTTCACTGCATGCAACAATGTACCATCGATTCCATATAATTTCAAAACATTCCACATAGCCTCTCTATCAACTATATCATATGCTTTCTCCAGATCCAAAAATGCAAAATACACATCCTTACCCTTTGCTAAATATTTCTCACATAACTGCCTAACTATAAAAATCTGATCTATACAACCTCTACCTCTCCTAAAACCACTCTGCACATCCGCGATCGCGTATTCTGTCTTATCCCTAATCCTATTAACCAGTATCCTACCATACACTTTTCCTACCACACTCAACAAACTTATACCCCTAAAATTACTGCATTCATACATATCTCCCTTACCTTTGTATAGGGGCACTATACAGGCAATCACCCAATCCACTGGCACCAATGACAACATAAAGCATATATTAAACACTCTCACTAACCATTCCAATGCAGTCACACCACCTTCTTTCAACATCTCCGCTCTCACACCATCCATTCCATGTGCTTTACTTGCTTTTGCTCCATACAATGCCCTTTTCACCTCCTCTCTTGTAATCTCTCTCTCATTTTCATCTCCCATTGGCCCTTGAACTCCTCCCACTGCCACTATAGTTGCCTCTCTATCTTCCTCAACATTCAGCAAGCACGCAAAATATTCTGCCCATCTTTTCCTTGCATCGTTCCCTCTTAACATCTGTCCATTCACATCTTTCACTGTCTCTTCCATCCACGATCCACCCTTCCTTACTCTCTTCACTTCTTTCCAAAACTTCTTTTTATTCTCCTCATATGACCTACTAAAATCCTGTCCCCACCTAACATTTGCCAACCTCTTCTCTTCCTCTACCTTCCGCTTGGTTTCCACATTTTTCTCCCTATATCTTTCATACTTCTCCCTACTTTTACACTGCAGCCATTCCTCAAAAGCCCCCTTTTTCTCTTCCACCTTCATTTTCACCCCTTCATTCCACCACTCGCTGCCCCTCCTCATGCCACCTCCAACAAACCTCTTTCCAAACACATCACTTGAAATGTCCCACAAAACATTCTTTCATCAACCCCCATTCCTCCCGTAACTCCCCAACTTCTCTTTCTTTCACCCTGTCATATGCCACTCTCAACATGTCTTGATATTCCTGTCTCTTCTCTGGCTTTTTCAACTCTTCCACCTTCACTATTTCCCTTTTACATCCCCCCACACTATTTCCCCACTCTTTTGCTACTACCACTTTTGCTTCAACCAAAAAATGATCAGACATCCCAGCAGCCACACCCCTGAATGCATGTACATCTTTCACTCTACCAATCATGCTCTTTGCTACCAACACATAGTCCATCAATGCTCTTTCTTTCACTCTTCCATTTGCCACTCTCATCCATGTATACTTATTTATTAACTTCTTCTTAAATAAACTATTACCTATCACCAACTCTTGCTCCACACACATATCTAACAGTCTCTCGCCACTCTCATTCCAACCTGGTACCCCATACTTTCCTACAACACCTTCTATCTCTCCATCACCCACTCTGGCATTCAAGTCACCCAACACAACTACATAGTTCCTTCTACTCAGACCATCCACACATCTAGTTAACTCATTCCAGAATTCATCCCGCTCTTCCTCACTTCTCTCACATCCTGGCCCATACGCACTAACAAAAGCCCAACATTCCCTTCCTATCCTAGCCCTCACCCACATCAGCCTAGAGGACACTTCTTTCCATTCCACTACCTGATTTACCATCCATTCACTCACCAATAATGCCACACTTTCTCTCGCTCTCCCCCTTTCAACCCCAGACACCCTACCCGTCACATCACCAAATGCCACTTCTCCTTTGCCTTTCATCTTCGTCTCACACAATGCCAATACATCCATCCTCCTCTTACCAAACATATATCCAATCTCACATCTTTTGCTCTCTATCGTACTACAACCACGCACATTTAGACACCCCAAAACTAGAGTCTGGGGAGAAGTTATTCTCCCCTCTACTCCCCTTCTTCTTTGACGTCTCGCAGGAGGTTGATACAAGGGGGGGGGGATTCCTAGTCCCCCCGCCCCGTCCACTTTTAGTCGCCTTTTACGACACGCAGGGAATACGGTGAGGCAATTCTTTGATATTGTGCCCACCCCACTATATATATATATATATATATATATATATATATATATATATATATATATATATATATATATATATATATATATATATATATATATAGACATACATACATATACCTTGGCTGTTTCCCCCTTTAATTGGGGGGTAGCCGACATCAAGAAAGAAAAACAAATAGGGGGATTACTTTGCTCTATGAGCAATGACGAGGGAGCTAGCGACCGTTCAGATGGCACTGCTGGAGTGCCACAGCCCATCCTCCCGGCTCTTCCACAACCTGTGTCGTTTCACAACTGCCAGCTCCTCCTACTGCCCCTACCACAGGGCTATCTCTGTAAGATGCAGCCCCGTGGTAACAGCAGATGCCCATCAGAGCCGCGTCACAATCACTCACCACTCATTCCTATTCCTAGCACGCTCGCTTGCTTCCCTCATCTCCATCCTCCTATCATTCAGGGTCTCTCCTTACTCCATCCATCCATACAAACCTAGGCCTCCCTCTAGCATTTCTCCCATCAACTCTCGCATTCATCACCTGTTTCAGCAGCCTTTCATCATCCATCCTTTCCACATGGCCAAACCATCTCAGAACATTCATATCTACTCTGGCTGCAATTTCTCTCCTCACACCCGTTCTTGCTCTCACCACTTTATTTCTAACCCTTTCAAATCGAGATATACCAATCATACTCCTCAGGCATTTCATCTCAAACACATTTAGGTTCCGTCTCTCACTTACTTTCATACCCCATAACTCTGATCCATACATCACAGTTGGCACAACCACTTTCTCATACAAAACTTTCTTAACATTCATTTCCAACCCTCTATTCTTCATCACTCCTTTCAATGCACCCAACACTTTACATCCTTCATTCACTCTGTGACACACATCTGCTTCCACTCCACCATTTGCAGCTATAACCGAGCCTAAATACTTAAACTGATTAACCTCCTCAAGTGTCTCTCCATTCAACATAACATTCAATCCAGCGCCATCCTCATTTCTTGTACACCTC
>JAXCGZ010012564.1:5000-15000 GCA_037179515.1 Halocaridina rubra | reverse complement strand
AGAGTAGTTGATAATTGGAATTCGCTAAGCGAGGAGGTAGTTAATGCTACCTCAATCCATAGTTTTAAGGACAGGTATGATAAGTATCACTAAGTCTAAAAATGGAACCGATCAGGAGACGGGAAGATACGAGCTTTGGGCTCTTTCCCGTAAACACAATTAGGTAATCACAATTAGGTAATCACACACACACACATACACACACATGTGACACACGGAATTGCTCCTCTTAAATTTTTAACTGTTTCGAGTGACTAAGTGCTTAGTGGAAAACTTTACCATAATTTCCATAAATCTGAAATCCTGCAGAGTATTGTGAGTACAAAAACTTATATTTGTTGAAAGACGAGACTGTTCATATTAAAGGAAAAAAAATTGAGAACTTTTTCGTGAGGAAGAGAGAGAAGCTGCCGTCCAGTTCTGCCTTGAGGGAAACATAGAAGAGTTGCCAGAGGTGGAGCCATCACATCACATTACCTAATTTTTTGTGTAAACTGGGGAAAGCTCTTAAGCCGTTTACCTGATCCTGTGGTTCTATATATTGTTAAAATCAGTATCCTTCCCATTTATATTAACTAGTTAGTTAGTTTGATACACGAAAAAATTTAATAATAAAAGAAAAAAAATTACCAAATACCCACCTGTCAACAGTACTGAGTTAAGTTGCCAAGTAGTACAGCAGTCCCATTTTCTTCATTTTTTTTGCTTTTCTTTTAGCTTTCTCTTTTACTATTTTGTTATTTTGTATATATATATTGAGTTAAATGTAAAGTCTAATCCCGTGATAACATATCTTGGTTAGCAAGTCAGTTTATCAGTTAGGAAGAATATATAACAGAAACAGGTGGGTGCCACCTCAAACACAAATTCGAATTTTCCTTCAGGTTTGACTTTTGTTTTTCTTTTTCTTTTTATACTTAAATTACCATGGTCAAGTTTTTAAGTTAAGATGTGTGTTACCAGAAAGGAGACAAACTGAGTCACTAAATAGCACTTATATGGAGATATAAAAATTCTGTGTGAAGCTAAATTAGAAGTTTTTCTCTTTTCTTTTTTTTCCTCTTTCTCGTCTTCTTTCTATATTCTGTGAGAGGGAGAACATAAAAATGAAGCCATCTCTGTCCCAAACCTCTCCCACCCATGGGTCGGGAGAATGGGTAGTCATCAGGGGACTTAAACAGAGAATCAAGAAGTTAGAGGAAATGGTTATAAGCCTTGATGATAAAATTCGGAATATGGATGGAGAAATGAAAGAGAATGAAACACTCAGAGAACAAATAAGATCTTTGGAGGAAGCAAATAAAGCACAAGGGCAGGAGAGAAAGGAACTAGAAAAAAGAATAAAGAAGCTGGAAGGGGAAAAGAGTCAACTAGAATCTAGAATTTCTAAACAAGAAGATAAAAACAAACAGCTGAATGACAACCTAAAGGAATTAGATGTTAGTTCACTGCTCTCTTCTGAGAGAGACGAGATTGCTGCTTGGAATGTTCAGATTAAGGAAAACATTGAACAGTTCAGAAAAGAGTTCCAGGAGCTGAATATGGAAAATGATGCCATGAAAACGTCCTTTGCTGATGCACTAAAGGGGAATGTGGCAGTAAAAGAGGCTGTAAAGGTGGTGGCACTGGAAAACATACAAACAGTTGACTATAAAGAGACAGTAATCGAAAAAATGAAAGACGTTGTGATGGAAAGGGCAAACCCACTCATCAGACAGGCACTTGATAAGGAGAAGACAGTGGTAATCTCAGGCATAAGTGAATCCCAGGAGCCAACATTGCAGGGGAGACTTGAAGATAATAAAGCTAGCGTTGTAGACCTGATAAGAAAGCTTGGAGTAGTATGTGGTCCTGAGGATATTGTAAACATACACCAACTAGGTAAATATTCGAGGGAAGGAAAGCCGAGACCAACAAAAGTAACCTTTGAGAGAGGGGAAACATGTAGGGAAATATTGTTGAGAAAAAAAAGTCTAAAAGACCTTCAAGAATGCAAAGAAGTGTTCATTAGACGATACAGAACACAGGAAGAGATGGGAAAGATCAAAAACTTATTGCAAGAGGCAAGAAGGTTAAATGATGAAAGAAATGAAGAAGAGAAGAAAAATTTTCGTTACAGAATACTTCCAGACAAAGGGGAGATAAAGAAGATAATGACAGAAGATCAGGGGATGGGGCCTCATTAAGATTGTTATACACAAATGCTGATGGATTAGCTGGTAAGGCAGTAGAATTAAAAGATAGGATTCACAACAGTAAGGCAGATATAGTAGCAATTACAGAGACTAAGTTGAGTGAGGACATAAACAGTGTCACACTTTTTCCTAAGGGCTTCAGAATACTAAGGGTCGAAAGATCTGAGAGGACTGGTGGAGGGATAGCACTGCTCATAAGTGAGAGGATTCAAGTTGAAGAAATAAACTTGGCTATAGAAAGTGAGTTCAGGGAATTTCTTGTTGCTCGCATAAATACTGGGTCAGAGAGCATTATAATAACTGTTGTATACAACCCACCAAGGAACCAAAATAGGCTTGAAATTTATGAGGAAAGTCATATAGGTACTATTGAAGTCATAAACTCAGTTGTTAACATGGCACGGGAGAAAAAATGTAGGATTTTGATTATGGGAGACTTTAATCATAAAGAGATAGATTGGATAAATCTTGACCCACACAGTGGTGAGGACTCATTTGGGGCAAGATTCCTAGATTGCGTACAAGGGAATTTCCTACACCAACATGTAATGGAACCAACAAGAGCCAGGGGTGGGGATGAGCCATCACTACTTGATCTAGTGTTCACAGATAATGTGTTGGATATTGAAAATATTGAGTATGAACCACAAATTGGAAAGAGTGACCACTGTGTGTTGTTGATGGAGTATATCATTGAAGACATTCTTCCTGAGAGTAGAGGCACTGAGGACATGAGGAGGAACTATCCGAAAGGAGATTACATCAAAATAAATGAGCTTTTTGCAGTTATTGACTGGAGAACCTTATTTTACAACAAATCTGTACAAGAAATGTATGACATCTTTTGTGAGAAATATGGGAAGATAGTAGATTGCTGCATACCTGTCACCAAAGTAGGTGTAATTCATGCCAGAGAGAAATGGTTCGATAATGGGTGTAAAAGAGCTAAGGAGTGGAGAGACAAATGTTGGAAAAGGTATAGGAGGAGAAAAAACATAAATGCCTGGCAAACCTACAAAAGAGCAAGAAATGACTACCTAAGTAAAAGGAGAGAGGCAGAGAGAGATTATGAGAGGGACATCACCAGGAAGGCTAAAGAAAATCCCAAGCTTTTCCACAGCTTTATCAGAGAAAAACTGAAGGTAAAAGAACAGGTTTTAAGGCTAAAGAGAGCGGATGGAAGCATCACTGAGACGGACGAAGAGATCTGCAAAGAATTGAACAAGGAGTTTCAGTCAGTATTTACAGTAGAAAATACCCCGTCCCCTCAGATTGCAGTGATAGAAGCTCAAGGGCCGGTATTAGAGAACATCAACCTTACAGCCACAGAGGTATGCAAGGCGCTGATGGATTTAGATGTTCATAAAGCTACAGGTCCTGATGACATATCCCCTCATGTGCTTAAAAAATGCGCAAACACAATATCAGTGGCACTAAGTATCATATTTAAGGAGTCACTGGAGTCGGGGGAGATTCCAAGATGCTGGAAACAAGCAAATGTGATACCTATCTTCAAAAAGGGAAGGAGGGATACGGCTCTGAACTATAGACCAGTTTCCTTGACCAGCATAGTTTGCCAACTTATGGAGAAACTACTAAGGAAACATATCTCTCTTCACTTGGAATCCTTCAACTCTTTGGCAGTGAGGCAACATGGCTTCAGAGAAGGAAGATCAACAGTAACAAACTTATTAGAATTTTATGATGAGGTAAGCCAAATCTTACAGGAAAGAGAGGGCTGGGCAGATTGCATATTACTAGACTTCCAGAAAGCGTTTGACACTGTTCCACATGGGAGACTTATTAGGAAGCTGCAATCAATGGCTAGAATAGGTGGAAATGTCTTGGAATGGATAAAAACTTACTTAGAAGGAAGGGAACAGAGGGTTAGAGTAAGACACTTAGTGTCTGAATGGAGAAGAGTTAGTAGTGGAGTTCCACAGGGTTCAGTTTTAGGGCCACTTTTGTTCCTTGTATATGTAAATGACCTACCAGAGTCTGTAAATTCATTCATGAATATGTTTGCAGATGATGCAAAGATTGTGAAGAAAGTAAAAAACGAGAACAATGGTAGAGAACCTCAGGAGGATCTAAATAATCTGCATGAGTGGTCAGAAAAGTGGCTAATGAAATTCAATACCTCAAAATGTAAGGTAATGAGAATGGGTACAAGTGCAAGAAGGCCCAAGCTTGACTACTCGGTGGCTGGAGTACAACTTCAAGAGACAGACAATGAGAGAGATCTAGGAGTAAACATACTGGCAGATTTGTCTCCAGAAATACATATAAATGGCGTAGTAAGGGCAGCATATGCATTCTTATCAAATGTAAGGGTAGCCTTCAGGCACATGGACAAGGAAATGTTCAGAAATATTTATGTAACCTATGTGAGGCCGAAACTCGAGTATGCAGCCCCCTTTTGGAATCCGCACTTGAAAAAGCACATAGCTAAGCTTGAAAAAGTTCAAAGACATGCCACGAAACTGGTGCCAGAAATACGCAATCTCGGTTATGAAGAGAGGCTGAGGGAATTAGACTTGCCATCACTCGAAGCCAGAAGAGTAAGGGGGGATATGGTGACAGTCTTTAAATTCCTTCATGGTTATGATAGAGTGGATAGGGATCGATATTTCGATATGGCTGGCTCTAGAACTAGAGGTCATAGTTTGAAGCTTCGTAAGAAAACTTGTTTGCAGGATGTAAGGAAATACTTTTTCAGTGTAAGAGTAGTTGATAATTGGAATTCGCTAAGCGAGGAGGTAGTTAATGCTATCTCAATCCATAGTTTTAAGGACAGGTACGATAAGTATCACTAAGTCTAAAAATGGAACCGATCAGGAGACGGGAAGATACGAGCTTTGGGCTCTTTCCCGTAAACACAATTAGGTAATCACAATTAGGTAATCACACACACACACACACTAAGGAAGTACTCTTTTTAGTGTAAAAGTAGTTGATAATTGAAATTCGCTGAGCGAGGAGGTAGTTAATGGTGACTCAATCCATAGTTTTAAGGACAGGTATGATAAGTTTCACTAAGTACAAAATGGAACCGATCAGGAGACGGGATGATGCGAGCTTTGGGCTCTTTACTGTAAGTACAAGTAGGTAATCACAAGTAGGGAATCACCAACACACACAAGAACTCACCAAAAATTTAAATAAACTCCTTACGAATTTTTGACAATAAAAACCGTCACAAGCTCTCACATATAACATTTTGTCAGGGCCTTTGTGCATCTAGCAGCATGTCGCATTATATGTTACACAGTGACTTTGCTCTAACAATAATATAAAAAACATTCTTTGCTTGAGAGTCAGTGGAAAATATGGAAGAAACGACTTCAGGTACAGAATAATGATGTTATTAATAACACATCGTTAAATTTTGCAATAACAAAAAGAGAGATTTCTATTGGGTCATTAAACATATTAAAAACATGTCGATAAGATGGATGTATTTTATGCTTATACGCAGATACCTGTATTCATACACACAAACATATATACATAAATCCATACATATATGCTTCAGAAAATGCAGGTCTACAGTAACAAACTTACTAGAATTTTATGATGAAGTAAGCCAAATCTTAAAAGGAAGAAAGGGTTGGGCAGACTGCATGTTCTTAGAGTTTCTGGAGGAATTAAATGCAATCCTACATTTGAGACCTTTTAAGAAGCTGCAACGGAGTGGATAAAACTTACTTAGAAGGAATGGAACTGAGCTAGAGTAATATTGTCAGTGTCTGACTGGAGAAAGGTAGGCAGTGGGGTTCCTCAGGGATCAGTTTTAGGCCCACTACTGTTTTTCCAATACGTAAATGACAACACCTGAGCCTGTAAATGCATTCTTAAATATGCTTGCAAGATGATGTGAAGATTTACAAAGAAGTGAAAAACGAAAACTATGGTAGAGTTTCAAGCAGACCAAAATATTCTGCATGAGTGGTCAGGAAGTGGTTAATGAAATTCAAGACTTCAAAATGAAAGATAATAAGAACGATAAGTAACTATATGGTGCGGAAGTATAATGGACAAAAAATAAACGAGCTCAAGGGATATACATATAGATATAGTTGTCTAACGCATCATCTAAGAAAAATAAGCAGCTTTCCAACCTAATGTAAAATAAGACTATTGACCAGAATTTTTTTTTCAATCTCTCTACCTCTCACCATTCCTATCCAGAGTACTGAAGAACAGCCTCTGAGTAAAATTTAGCATGAAAATTAGTAAATATATATACTTACCATGAATATAAAACTAATATTTCATGACCATTACATAATCAAAAATCTTAAACAGAATTTCTTATCAAAGTATTTAGTAACAATTATAATAAAAACAAACTTAGCCAGCATACTCCATGAGCCACAAATTTAATGCCAATGAGCCATATGCATCTTAAGAGCCACTACTTGGCCACCCCTGGTGTGTGTGTGTGTGTGTATATATATATATATATATTATATATATATATATATATATATATATATATATATATATATATATATATATTATATATATATATATATATATATATATATATATATATATATATATATATATATATATATATATATATATATTATATATATATATATATATATATATTATATATATATATATATATATATATATATATATTATACTATTTCACGGGAAGCACGTGAATATTCTGAATATGTAAAGGGCTACAGAAGGAAATTAAACATTTTTGGATCCTTAACGTTTTTAAGTATATTTCTTATATTCAAATAAATTCTTTGAAGAAAAGTAATATACTTGAAAACGTTAAGGATATAGAAATTTCTTTAAATTTCTTCCCGCAACCAGACACACACACACACACACACACACACACACACACACACACACACACACACACACGAACAGGTTGGCTATGGCACCAGCCGCCCGTTGAAAGAGTACGACTGAAGGTATTATGATGCAACTAGGACTGGTCAAGACAGTTCCCGGTTGAGTCTTCCTTCAGGACGGTTCTTTCCTCATGCCTACATCTACACTGAATATTCTGGCGTATTCATTACACATCTCTTGCTATTCCATTACATTTGACAAGTCACAACATTCCCCACATCCGTCTCTTTTTCTTACTTTTTTCCTCATATTTGTTATTATTTATGGAAGGTCCACAGCTAAAGGTCCCCAGTACCCGGTATAGAGGGGTGCGAAGAATCTCCGGGGATAGTGTTGACTCCACTATTGGCTTGAGGGCAGTCACGCCTGGTGGTAGCAATGGTTTTGCCCTTAACCTTGCACCTCCCAATAGATTTGCTTCTTTCACTCTTCACTATTCTAACATTCGTGGGCTGAAGTCTAAACTTTCGTCTGTGGAACAACACTTGGGCACTTTCCTCCCTAACCTCCTCCTCCTATCTGAAACCCAGCTGTCTATGCATGCTTCCACTGACCCATTTCAAATCTCTCACTATAATCTGAATACTCGTTTTCGTTCCAAAGGTGGGGTCTGTGCATACTGCTACAATAACACTCCTACTGCAAGGCTTATGGACCGTGAACCTCCTGACTTTGATGTTCTCTGGCTAAAGGTCTATCTCTCCACTACCACTATCTTCCTTTGCTTCTGCTACTGTTCTCCAAACTCCACCGAGTTTGTGTCTTGCTTTGAATATCTGTCCTCGTGCCATGAGTCCTTGCTATCTTCTCACCCACATGCCGAAGTTCTCTACATTGGAGACTGCAATGTACACCACAGTGAGTGGCTTAATTCTTCTCACACTGATGTAGGAGGAAGCGAGGCCCTTGCTTTCTCTATTACTCATGATCTGGAGCAAATAATCAAACATCCTACTCGCGTTCCTGATCGTCATGAGCATGCTCCAAACACTCTTGACCTATTTTTTACTTCTAACACTTCAAATTACTCCTATTCTGTGCTTTCCCTTCTTGGTAAATCTGACCACTCTATGATCTCAGTCTTTTTCATTTTCGCTCCCCCTCCACCAATCCCTCCTACTCAGCGCTGCCTTTGGCACCTTGAGCGTACCCAACATGAAAATTTGCGCAATTTTCTCTTTGACTTGCCATGGGATGACTACTGCTTTCGGTCCCTCAATCCTGATCAGTTTGCTCTAAAAGTTGCCGAGATCATGACCGCAGGAATGGAAGCGTACATCCCCTCTACTACAAAAACTTTCTCTCCCCTTAAACCTTGGTTTGACAGTGCCTGCTCCACGGCTATCCAGGCTAGGAATCGGGCACACCGATCTTACCAAGCCTCTCCTTCCGATTTACCTCGCTCTGCTTTTATTGTAGCTAGGAATCACTGTACTTCTCAGATTCGAAGGTCTTAGGCTTCCTTTATAAGAAGGAAAGTTGATGACCTTAACTCCTCTCCCTCTGGCAAATGCTTCTGGTCCTTAGCCAAAAACCTCCCCAAAAACTTCTGTAACTAAAGCTTTCCCCCTCTCATTCGTTCTGAAGGTTCTATAGCTTGCTCTCCCACTGACAAAGCCACTCTCTTTGGCTCACATTTTTCTGTCCACTCTTCTATAAATGATTCTAGAGCACATGTTCCTCAATCTTTACCTCTCTCTCTAACCCTATGCCCTCCCTTATCCTTTCTTCACGCAAAGTTCATAAGGTTCTTCACTCACTAAAGACGAACAAGGCATTTGGTCCCGATTGTATCCCTGGAAGGTTCCTTAAGGAGTTTGCAGATGGACTGACACGCGTGCTTTGCCGTCATTTTCGCCTCATTCTATCAACCAGTAACTATACTTCATCTTGGAAGCATGCTCTAGTTCAACCTGTTCCTAAGAAGGGTGACCACTCTATTCCTTCAAACTACCGACCTATTGCCCTAACGTCCTCTATTGCTAAAGTTTTCGAAACTTTGCTCAATGCTCACTTTTTGAAATGCCTTGAATCTAACTCACTTATCTCCGATCACCAGTACGGCTTCCGCAAGGCAAAATCCACTGGTGATCTCCTATCCTATCTTACTCATGTATGGTCATCTTCTCTGAGGAACTATGTGGATTCCTTTGCCATCTCCCTTGATATCTCTAAGGCTTTTGACAGAGTCTGGCACGAGGCTCTGTTGGCCAAACTCCCTGCCTATGGCTTTACCCTTTCTTTCTGTTCTCTGATTTCCAGCTTTCTTACTGACCGTTTTATATCTGTAGTTGTTGATGGCACGACATCTAGCCCTTTCTCTATTACCAGTGGTGTTCCACAGGGCTCTGTTCTTTCACCAACTCTGTTCCTTCTCTTCATCAATGATCTTCTACAATGCCTATCTTCCTCTCTTCTTCATGCCTTTGCTGATGATCTACCCTTCACTTTTCCTCTGCTTTTTCTTCACAACCTTCATCTGTTACTCGTAATCAGTCTCGCATCACACTTTCTTCTACTCTTAGCTCCGATTTGCAGAGAGTATCTGAATGGAACACTCAAAATTTAGTTAAATTTAATGCCTCCAAGACAGTTTCTGGCTATCTCTTTATCTTCTTCTCCTGATAACGCTATTGTCTTCGAAACTAACGAAATTTACCATCTTAACTCTATCAACATATTAAGACCCCATATAGCCTCTAACTTGTCTTGGAGGAATCACATAATCCAAATTTCTAAATCTTCATCCCAAAAATTGGGGTTTTGTTTCGTTTTCGTCATTACTTTTCCTCTTTGCATTTACTTAAATTTTACAAAGGTCTTATCCTTCTCTGCTTAGAATACTGCTCACACATCTGGGGTGCTTCTTCATATATTCATCTTCTTGATAAGGTTGAATCTAAGGCAGTCAGACTCATTAA
>JAXCGZ010012563.1:15000-17500 GCA_037179515.1 Halocaridina rubra | reverse complement strand
GAAACTTCTGTAGTTACAGTGATAATGCAAGGCTACTTCGGAACCCAAACAAACAAACAAACAAACATTTATTTTCATTTTGTACAATGGTTATTCAACATTAATAGTAACTTATATGTAGACTTGTAATTAAACTAATAAACAAGAGGGTAATACATATAGTTAAATTAAATGTAGCTTTCATAGAAAATAATAATGCTGTAATAAAAATGTTAACAATAATGTTAATAATGAAGTAGTAAGTATGACACTAGATACAGGATCGTTATCATCGGCATCATTTCCATATTTGTTTTTCTTACAATGAGAATAATTAGTTCTTAATGAGCAGCAACTATTTGTCCAAAAGAAAACTATATAGTTTGCCTTTGAAAGCTGTGAAGGAGGATGCATTTTTAAGATGCTCTGGAATATTATTCCAGAGTGTTGGCCCTTTGATAGTGATCAACTTTGAACCTGCTTCTGTGTTTGTTCTGTGAATAAAGAGCTCACTGCTCTGTCTTGTGTTGGTTCCCCTTATATCCCTGACTGTTTTTAAATCAAATAGCCAGCTAGGATAATGATGGTCCAATATTTTGAATACAAAAACAGAAATAGCATAAGCGACCTTGCTCTCTACCCGCAGCCATCCAAGTTTATTGAGAGCTAGTGTGATGTGGTCATATTTTCTTATTCCTCCCAGGGCAACTCGAGCTGCAAAATTAATAATATTCTGTATTCTGTTTATCTGAGTCTTATTGGTAGCTCCCCAAACAGTTGTGCAGTAATTACTGTGACTTAGGGCTAGAGATTCAACAACAGTTATTCGAGTGGTAGTGGTAGTCTCAAAATTGTCTTTTATATGTGATAAGTACATTCATGTTCCTGTAACCTTTTTGCATACTTTATCTATGTGGGAATCAAACAACATGTGGTTATCAAAGTGAATTCCTAGGTTTTTGACTGTTTTGCTAGGTGTGATAATATTGTCGCAAAAATTAATTGTTGTGTGTTCTGGAATTTGTGCTATGTGGAACCTTGAACCAATAAACATGCACTGTGTTTTACTTTCGTTAATTAACAGCCCAATTTCTTGAAAATAGGTTTTACTTTTTGACAGAGTGTTTTCTGCTCTTAGAGTTAGCTCTAGGAGATTATTAATATCACCACTAAGGAGTAGTTGAGTGTCATCTGCATATTGTGCGACTAGACAGTCAGAAATGACAAAAGATAGATCATTTACGTAAATGGAGAAGAGGATAGGACCAAGTACTGATCCCTGTGGAACTCCAAATGAAAATTTTTTTGGCACAGAGATAATGCTATTAAGACGTATAGACTGTTTACGATTAGATAGATACTCGCTAAATCAGCTTGGATCAATATTTAAGTTAGTACATTTACTTAAAAGAATTTCATGGTTTACGCTGTCGAAGGCTTTTGATAAGTCCAATAATACAAGCAGAGATATTTTTTTCATATCTATATTATTATAGATACTATTCGCAACTTTGATTCTGAAAAACTGAAGCAAATGGTGACTAAGGCACGATTTTTTAAACAGTGTAAACCTAGGATACCATATTATTAGTTAGCTAGAGACACACAAATGGATTACATAAACGCATCTGACGCGGTTCTGTGTATGGCTAGGATCCCGTACGGGATTTTAGCCATACTATAAAGCAAATGAGTATAAATGGAATCATGTTGAATGTGAGAGTGAATGGGGGAGATGCTAAAGAAATCGAGAGTTTAAAGAATATTAGGATAAACTGGAAAAGACGCACCTCAGCACCGTCAACCGGAGAATACACTCCTCACAATTGGTCAACTGGATATAACACATCTCATGTTAATCAACTGGATATAGAGCACCGTAAGTTAGGTTAGGTTAGGTTAAGTTAGGTTAAGTTAGGTTAGGTTAGGTTTGGCATAGTTAGGATAGGTTAGCTTAGGTTATCTCCAGTTGGCCATTCATGAGGAGTGCCCTCTCGAGTTGACAGCACTGAGGTGCGTCCTCTACCGTTTATCCGAATATGGTATCCCATGAAGCAGTGAATGGATGAGTTGTTGTTGGAGGTGAGTTTTAGAGTGAAGGAAGTTACAGGAAATGTAGATAATAGTAAAGTCAGGGGATGTGCGAGGAGTGTGAGAGCGAATGGAAAGCCACTTAAGGAAGTTTAGAGTTTTCAGTGACTCAGATCGCGTGTAGCAGTGAATGGATGAAAGCAGGTGGAGGTGAGCTACAGAGAGATGGATATTACCGGTAAATGCTGGTAAAAGTAAAGCCATGGGATGTAAGAGAGTGTTGATGTTAGTATGTTGAATGTGAGATTGACTGGGAATATGCTTAAGAAAGTTGAGATTTTTAAGTATATGAGATCACTTGCAGCGGTGCATGAACGAGTGAAGGTGAGCTACATAGTAATGAAATCAGGCAATATATCTCGATGGGATGAAAAGTGTAATGAGAGATGAATACTAAAAAATGAATGCAGGAAGAAGGTTATATGAAGGA
>JAXCGZ010012563.1:10000-12500 GCA_037179515.1 Halocaridina rubra | reverse complement strand
TTATTATTATTATTATTATTATTATTATTATTATTATTATTATCATTATTATTATTATTATTATTATTATTATTATTATTATTATTATTATTACTCTGATCGTAAGTTTAATTAAGAATATCCTTCGTTTCAATATTATTCTCCATAATTTGGGTGGATTGTATCCAGCTGAGGAAGTTAGCTTCCTCTGCTTCCCAGAGTTCAATCTCTCTTTAGGCAATAACTTGTATTCAATTATTGCCGTTTTCGGGTACCGGAGCAAGAGTGTTTATAGTTTCTCTGCAGGCTTTCCTTTGTATTCTTAAGCTTGACTAAATAGGGTGGAGCGAGGGGACTTGGAATCCTCCACCTTTTTAGTTTACTTTTCCAAAGCTTCAAAGGATGGAAGAAGGTTCTAGCAGGGTAACACCAACTAGATTCCTAGTAATGTGTCTCTGAATGCGCGTGGTTGTAGAAAGAGAGAGAGAGCGTAAAAGCAAAGAACATGTTTGTGAGAAGAAGGATGGATATGTTAGCTCAAATAAAGCATAGGTGAGTGGGTGTATGCTTCGACTTAGCCATGTCTGTAATAAAGGATACTGTAACCTTTATGTTTGTCATTTTAAGTTTTACTGTTAATTCCCATTCGAAATGATGGATAGACAGGTAGAAACTGGGGGAATTAAAGTTAGATGCCCTTCCTAACACCCCTCGATGGGTTCGAAAGCGGGTTTATTAGATCTTATAGAGAGTCAGATTATTTTCAAGGCTTAATGATAACCGGAATGTTCTTTAGAACTTAAGATTTGAGCAATCCTTACTCATACGTTATAGAAATATTATAATATATCCTCGCCTGTTTCTTGAGATTTTATTTGTTTATTTTTTTTTTTTTTGCGGCCCTTCTTGTCTTACTAAATGTGAACATATTTCTTTTTTCTTCCGTATTTTCAAGTGCTAAGGCCTGACTAAGATAGCAGTGGGCGTTTGTTATATACACGCACACACACACACACACACATACACACACACCACAAACACGGCTTCAGAGATGGTAGATCAACAGTAACAAACTTATTAGAATTTTATGATGAGGTAAGCCAAATCTTACAGGAAAGAGAGGGCTGGGCAGATTGCATATTCCTAGACTTCCAGAAAGCGTTTGACACTGTTCCACATGGGAGACTTATTAGGAAGCTGCAATCAATGGCTAGAATAGGTGGAAATGTTTTGGAATGGATAAAAACTTACTTAGAAGGAAGGGAACAGAGGGTTAGAGTAAGACACTCAGTGTCTGAATGGAGAAGAGTTAGTAGTGGAGTTCCACAGGGTTCAGTTTTAGGGCCACTTTTGTTCCTTGTATATGTAAATGACCTACCAGAGTCTGTAAATTCATTCATGAATATGTTTGCAGATGATGCAAAGATTGTGAAGAAAGTAAAAAACGAGAACAATGGTAGAGAACTTCAGGAGGATCTAAATAATCTGCATGAGTGGTCAGAAAAGTGGCTAATGAAATTCAACACTTCAGAATGTAAGGTAATGAGAATGGGTACAAGTGCAAGAAGGCTCAAGCTTGACTACTCGGTGGCTGAAGTACAACTTCAAGAGACAGAAAATGAGAGAGATCTAGGAGTAAACATACTGGCAGATTTGTCTCCAGAAATACATATAAATAGCATAGTAAGGGCAGCATATGCATTCTTATCAAATGTAAGGGTAGCCTTCAGGCACATGGACAAGGAAATGTTCAGAAATATTTATGTAACCTATGTGAGGCCAAAACTCGAATATGCAGCCCCCTTTTGGAATCCGCACTTGAAAAAGCACATAGCTAAGCTTGAAAAAGTTCAAAGACATGCCACGAAACTGGTGCCAGAAATACGCAATCTCAGTTATGATGAGAGGCTGAGGGAATTAGACTTACCATCACTCGAAGCTAGAAGAGTGAGGGGGGATATGGTGACAGTCTTTAAATTCCTTCATGGTTATGATAGAGTGGATAGGGATCGATATTTTGATATGGCTGGCTCTAGAATTAGAGGTCATAGTTTGAAGCTTCGTAAGAAAACTTGTTTGCAGGATGTAAGGAAATACTTTTTCAGTGTAAGAGTAGTTGATAATTGGAATTGGGTAAGCGAGGAGGTAGTTAATGCTATCTCAATCCATAGTTTTAAGGACAGGTATGATAAGTATCACTAAGTATAAAATGGAACCGATCAGGAGACGGGAAGATACAAGCTTTGGGCTCTTTCCCGTAAACACAATTAGGTAATCACAATTAGGCAATCTCACACACACACACACACACACACACACACACACACACACACACACACACACACACACACACACATACACACACACACACACACACACACACATATATATATATATATATATATATATATATATATATATATATATATATGTGTGTGTGTACACACATATATATATATATATATATATATATATATATATATATATATATATATATATATATATATATATATATATATAT
>JAXCGZ010012563.1:0-7500 GCA_037179515.1 Halocaridina rubra | reverse complement strand
CTCTATGTTCATATTAGAGATTCCCCAACCTGACTCGTGGCTTCATTTTAGCATTTAATTCAATTCCCAATCTCATTCGGGCCATGAAATTATCAAATAAGCACATTACATATGTGAAAACATGAATTATTTTTTACCCCGACCGGCACTCGAACCTAGGACTTATGATTACTAAGTCAAGGCGCTACCACTACACCACAGAAGGTTAAAAGGAATCCAACCTTATAGCTTATATTTGCTATACTTAGGAATGAACGCATTCTAATTGAATGCCACTATGTTCATATTACAGATTCCCCAACCTCACTCGTGGCTTCATTTTAGCATTTAATTCAATTCCCAATCTCATTCGGGCCATGAAATGTTTTCACATATGTAATGTGCTTATTTGATAAATTCATGGCCCGAATGAGATTGGGATTTGAATTAAATGCTAAAATGAAGCCACGAGTGTGGTTGGGGAATCTGTAATATGAACATAGTGGCATTCAGTTAGAATGCGTTCATTCCTAAGTATAGTAGATATAAGCTATAAGGTTGGATTCCTTTTAACCTTCTGTGGTGTAGTGGTAGCGCCTTGACTTAGTAATCATAAGTCCTAGGTTCGAGTCCCGGTCGGGGTAACAAATAATTCATGTTTTCACATATGTAATGTGCTTATTTGATAATTTCATGGCCCGAATGAGATTGGGAATTGAATTAAATGCTAAAATGAAGCCACGAGTGAGGTTGGGGAATCTGTAATATGAACATAGTGACATTCAGTTAGAATGCGTTCATTCCTAAGTATAGCAGATATAAGCTATAAGGTTGGATTCCTTTTAACCTTCTGTGGTGTAGTGGTAGCGCCTTGACTTAGTAATCATAAGTCCTAGGTTCGAGTCCCGGTCGGGGTAAAAAAAAAATAATTCATATATATACATATATATATATATATATATATATATATATATATATATATATATATATATATATATATATATATATATATATATATATATATATATACATTCATATATATATGTATATATATATATATATATATATATATATATATATATATATATATATATATATATATATATATATATATATATATATATATATATATATATATATATATATATATATATATATATTTATATATATATATATATATATATATATATATATATATATATATATATATATATATATATATATATATATATATATATATATATATACATATATATATATATATATATATATATATATATATATATATATATACATATACATATATATATATATATATATATATATATATATATATATATATATATATATATATATATATTTTATATATATATATATATATATATATATATATATATATATATATATATATATATATATATATATATATATATATATATATATATATATATGTATATATATATATATATATATATATATATATATATATATATAGATAAATATATATATATATATATATATATATATATATATATATATATATATATATATAAATTCATATATATATATATATATATATATATATATATATATATATATATATATATATATATATATATATATATATATATATATATATATATATATATTTATATGCACATATATATGCATATATATATATATATATACATATACATACACATATACATACACATGCACATGCACATACATATTCATATATATATATATATATATATATATATATATATATATATATATATATATATATATATATATATATATATATATATTAATCAAATAAGCACATTACATATGTGAAAACATGAATAATTTTTTTACCCCGACCGGGACTTGAACCTAGGACTTATAATTACTAAGTTAAGGCGCTACCAACTACGCACCACAGAAGGTTGAAAGGAATTCAACCTTATAGCATATATCTGCTATACTTAGGAATGAACGCATTCTATCTGAATGCCACTATATTTATATTACGGATTCCCCAACGTCAGTCGTGGCTTCATTTTCGCATTTAATTCAATTCCCATTCTCATTCGTGCTATACAATAATGAAATAAGTACATTACATATTTGAAAACTTGAATAATATTGAGTAGTCGGTAGCGCCTTGACTTAGTAATTATAAGTCCTAGGTTCAAGTTCCTGTCGGGGTTAAAAATTCTTCATGTTTTCACATATGTAATGTGGTTTTTTTTTTATTATTGTATAGCCCGAATGAGATTGGGAATTTAATTAAATGCGAAAATGAAGCCACGAGTGAAGTTGGGGAATCTTTAATTACGGATTCCCCAACGTCAGTCGTGGCTTCATTTTCGCATTTAATTCAATTCCCATTCTCATTCGTGCTATACAATAATGAAATAAGTACATTACATATTTGAAAACATGAATAATATTGAGTAGTCGGTAACGCCTTGACTTAGTAATTATAAGTCCTAGGTTCAAGTTCCTGTCGGGGTTAAAAATTCTTCATGTTTTCACATATGTAATGTGTTTTTATTTTATTATTGTATAGCTTGAATGAGATTGGGAATTTAATTAAATGCGAAAATGAAGCCACGAGTGAAGTTGGGGAATCTTTAATTTGAACATAGTGGTATTCAGAGAGAATGCGTTCATTTCTAAGTATAGCAGATATAAGTGATAAGGTTGGATTCCTTTTAACCTTCTGTGGTGTGTAGTTGGTGGTGCCTTGACTTAGTAATTGTAAGTCCTAGGTTCAAGTCCCGGTCGGGATAAAGAAAAATTATTCATATATATATATTGTTACAACCCCAAACAACCTTGTTACCCCATTTTAATTGCCAGTAACTTAACTGTATCAGTCAGTGTTCATTTCAACCAATCAACATTCACTTCTCCTCGAATAGCCAGTCATAATGATGTTATGGCCTTACCCTCAACCCTACCTTGGCTAACCATCTTAGTCCCAAGACTTCCCCCCTGTCCGAGGTTTTATATACCTGGTCAAGAACGCCGGCCGACAGAGTACAGTTCCTATCCAGCGATCGTCAGCACATACCAGGATTATATTCCCTGTACCGGCTTTTGTATATAGTTTGTATTATTCGTAATTGTGAATTAGTTTATTGCTCTCCTCCCAGGTTCCATTTCACTTTTCGTATCAATTAAAAGTTATATTAATTATCATTATTATTTCCTTGTTGGTTTTTGCCAGTTTTTGTGTGTGTTAATCTGTAGGTTTATATGCAATTTCTTCTTCTTCTTCGTCTACATCTTTTCCCACTTTCATGTGGGGTCGATGTTTCTGGCCAGTTATCTCCATTTGTTTCTGTCCCATACCTCATCACCCAACAAACCTTTAGACCTCAGGTCATCATTGATGCAATCCATCCACCTACGCTTTGGTCTCCCTCTCCTTCTCCTACCCTGTATATCCCTTTCCAACACCCTCCTCCTAACATACTGTTCTTCCCTCCTAACGACATGACCATACCATCTTAGTCTACTTTCTTGTATCTTATCTGATATTTCTCTAACTTTTGAGGTACCTCTAATTACCTCGTTTCTGATCTTATCGCTTTTTGTCACCCCACACATCCATCTCAACATCCTCATCTCTGCCACATCCATTTTTTTCTCTTTTGTCTTCTTTATTGCCCATGTCTCTGCTCCATACATCATCGCAGGTCTCACAACTGTCTTATGCACTTTACCCTTCAACTTAATCTCTATTCTCCTGTCGCACAGCACCCCAGACACTTTCTTCCAGTTCTTCCATCCCGCTTGTATTCTGTGGGTTATTTCTGACTCTAGGTCACCATCCTCTGCTACTGTTGATCCCAAATACTTGAACTTTTCAACTCTTTTCAACACCTTCCCCTGCAAATTGACCTCCCCATCCTCTTCATCTCTCAACCTCAAGTACTCTGTCTTCTTCCTGCTGATTTTCAGTCCTCTATCCTCCATCACTCTTCTCCACTCCTCAAGCTTCTCCTCCACTACCTCTCGTCTGGTGCTACACAGCACAATGTCATTTGCAAAGAGCATACACCATGGAGACTGATCTCTAATACCCTGGGTTACTACATCCCAAACCAGATCATATAGATATGGACTCAAAGCAGACCCTTGATGCAGACCAACATTTACTGAGAGACTTTTCGTCAAGCCCACACTGCTCTTAACTTTTGCCTCTGCCCTCTCATACATATCTTGGATGATTCTTACATATTTCTCTAATACACCTCCACACCTCTTGGCGTGGTACTCGATCATATGCCTTTTCCAGGTCAGTAAAGACCATATGTAGTCCTTTCTGTTTCTCCCGAAGCTTTTCCATAATTTGTCTCAAGGCAAATATGGCATCCACTGTCCCTCTTCCAGGCATGAAGCCAAACTGTTCATACCCAATTGTCGTTACCTCTCTGAGTCTCCTCTCCATGATATTCTCCCATATCTTCATGGTATGGCTAACAACTTTATACCTCTATAGTTTCCACAATCCTGAATGTCTCCCCTCCCTTTATAGATTGGGATGATTAAGCTTCCTCTCCACTCCTCTGACATCTTTTCCTGACTAAAGATCTCTTGCATTAAGTCCCACAAGATATCTATGCCTTCCTCTCCAAGACTCTTCCATACCTCCACTGGCATCTTATCAGGTTCTGCTGCCTTTCCATTTTTTCATTTTCCTTACTGCACGCTCTACCTCTCTCCTAGCCACTGTTGTTGTAACTGCTTCATTTGGAAGTCCATCTACAAATACTGCTCTTGGGTTCACTTCATTTAGTAATCCTTCAAAATAAGTTTCCCATCTGCTTTTTATTTCATCCTCTTCTGCTAGAACTACTCCATAGTTATCCTTTATTTGTCTTACTTGGGTCAAGTCCTTGGATGCAGCATATTGGGCCTTGGCAATCTCGCCATATTTTCTTCTCGCCTTCTGGTGTTTCCAGCTCTTCATAGACTTCATCCAAGTGTCTCTGCCTTTGCTTTTGCTACTGCTCTCCTTGCCTCCTTCTTTGCCTGCTTGTACTCTTCTTTATCCTGCTCCAGGCCTGATATATCTGCCTTTTTCTTAGCTTCATTCTTGTTCTTCACCCATTCTTGCACTTCCTCATTTCACCACCATGACTCTTTGTCATTTGGGGGTTTCCTTCCTGATGACTTTCCAAGTACCTCCTCACCAACCCTCAAAATCACCTTACTATTCTCTGTCCACCATTCTTGTACATCCTCATGCAACCTTATCGCTTCCAACACTCTTCCCTTAAACATAGCTCTCAGCTCTGCATCTTTCAATCTCCACCACTTTATCTTTGGGTCCACCCTCGGCTTCTTACTTTTCCTACATTTCCTGAGCCTGCAATCAGTTACTACTATCCTATGTTGCACTGCTACACTCTCCCCATTTATTACTATACAGTTGCTAATCTCCTTCAAATGGTCTCTCCTACACAACAATAAATCTATCTGGCTCTCCCTTCCACCACAACTGTATGTAATCAATCTGTTTTCCTTTTTCTCAAAGAATGTGTTGACCAATGCCAGATCAAATGCCACTACAAAATCAATTACTCTCTCTCCCCCCTCATTTCTCTCGCCCACCCCCCAGCCCCAATGAACTCTACCTATCCCAGCCCCCCAATTCCCAAGTGGCCATTTAGATCTCCTCCCAAAATTACCCTCTCACTTATAGGAATTATTCTAAGCTCCTGGTCCAAACTCCTCCAAAAATACATCCTTCTCCTCCGCTGTACTACCAGTTTGTGGGGCATAGGCGCAAACCACATTGACTACCGTTTCTCCCAGTCCCAGCTTTAAACTCATAATTCTGTCACTCTTTCTATTCACACCAAGTAAGCTTTCCTTCAGGCCTTTGGATAGTATTATTCCTACACCATTCCTCCCTTCCTCATTTGCTTCACTATTGAACTATTTGCCACCCTCACCCAGTTCCCTCGCCTTATTTCCTTTCCACGTGGTCTCCTGCACACACAGCACTCCAATTCTCCTCCTCTCCATCAGGTCCACCCATTCTCGCCCCTTTCCAGTCATCGTCCCCACATTAAGAGTGCCCACCCGCAGCACCACCTCTGACACTCTCTCCCGAGCTTGCCTCTTTACACCAGCCTGCCCATGACTGGGTAGCCCTTGCCGTCTTTCCGGAGGGGTTAGGCGAAGCCCCAACGCGTAGCCTAAGGGGAACGCCCTAGTATGGTGACTATTCTCGTTATCTGTACTGGCCATATTTTGGTTTTGGCAAAAAAAATTTATGGCCGGATGCCCTTCCTGCCACCAACCCTCCCCATCTACCCGGGCTTGAGACCGGCACCAAGTTGAGGCTAGCTTGCCCCCCTTAGTGGCTGAGTTTGTAATTTATATTTATTAATCATTACTGTGTTTAGGTCTGTTTTTGTTAAACTGTAGGATTGTATATATTTATGTGTTTTGTTAATATGTAGGTTTGGTAAATCTCAGATTGTAATTCCTATTGTATTAAGTGAAATTAATATTACAATTGTTGTACACAGTTCACCTTATTTCCATGCCCTTCACTATTTCGAGCCAAATTACGAGTCAGTTAGCCATTGTCACCCTGTCATATATTAACCTAGGTCTCGGGCATGAAAAACATTAATTTGGTATTTACCAGTCATAACTGGGTGTAATAATATATAAATATATATAAATATATAAATATATATATATATATATATATATATATATATATATATATATATATATATATATATATATATATATATATATATATATATATATATATATATATATATATATATATATATATATATATATATATATATATATATATATATATATATATATATATATATATATATATATATATATATATATATATATATATATATATATATATATATATATATATATATATATATATATATATATATATATATATATATATATATATATATATATATATATATATATATATATATATATTATATATTATATATTATATATTATATATTATATATTATATGTTATATATATATTATATATTATATGTTATATATATATTATATATTATATATATATTATATATTATATATATTATATTATATATATATATATATATATATATATATATATATATATATATATATATATATATATATATATATATATATATATATATATATATATATATATATATATATATATATATATATATATATATATATATATATATATATATATATATATATATATATATATATATATATATATATATATATATATATATATATATATATATATATATATATATATATATATATATATATATATATATATATATATATATATATATATATATATATATATATATATATATATATATATATATATATATATATATATATATATATATATATATATATATATATATATATATATATATATATATATATATATATATATATATATATATATATATATATATATATATTATATAATATTATATATTTT
>JAXCGZ010012562.1:5000-22525 GCA_037179515.1 Halocaridina rubra | reverse complement strand
TATATTATTATTAATATTATTATTATTATTATTATTATTATTATTATATTATTATTATTATTATTATTATTATTATTATTACTTATTATTATTATTATTATTATTAATTATTATTATTATTATTATTATTATTATTATTATTATTATTATTATTATTATTATTATATTATTATTATTATTTAGTATAAGAGTATCAGCAGTAGTAATACTATTAGTAATTGTTGTTTTAGTAATTATAGTAGTATTGTTGTTGATGTTGTCATTGTTAGTTCAAGATATTCATGAATTAAAAGGGCATTACTATTATTGAGTAGTGTTGCATGATTGTAGCCGCTATTGTTATTAGAACATGCCTGAGCATCAGAAAGAAATAACGAAAGAGATTATTATTGTTATAAAGCGACCTTCATATTTCAGTTTGGGAAAAGAAATATCCTATTAGCGTTCACTGGAGGACATCTCCAATTAACTAGGTATTGTCCATGTGTCTTGTACGATTAGCTTTGAGTATATTAATCATGTGATGAGAACTAATTAGGAGAGCTTCTGAAATCTTCCTGAGAATTGGTGATAGTATTCTCTCTCTCTCTCTCTCTCTCTCTCTCTCTCTCTCTCTCTCTCTCTCTCTCTCTCTCTCTCTCTCTCTCTCTCTCTCTCTCTCTCTCTCTCTCACACACACACACACACACACACACACACACACACACACACACACACACACACACACACACACACACACACACACACACACACACACACACCTTGTATTATTTAGCATTAAATTTTCTGTTTTATTTGACATTTTTTATATCGTTCCCAATTTTGTTTCCCATATTGAATCTGGTTTTAATGTATTATTCTAAGCCAGTCAATTTTCCAATTACGCCCAGACCTTTATATATCTGCTAATTTATTTGTTTTTTTTTCATATATTTTTATACACTTTCTATCTTTTTGGTTCTGTTTTGTTCTCCCCATCATATAAATGTAAATTCCATTTGCTTTTTATGAATACTCTCATTATTCTTAAGGGGGGTTTACACGGTCAAACGGTTCGTCGAACGCGGTTCGACAGCCAAGTGTTTGAAGTGATGTTCGAACGTGTGATCGGGGTATTTGGTTGTCGAACACGTTCCGTGTTCGACAACCAAATACCCAGTTCACACGTTCGAACATCACTTCAAACACTTGTCTGTCGAATCGCGTTTGACGAACCGTTTGACCGTGTAAACCCCCCTTAAGGCTTTCCTACTCCTTCCCTCCCCTCCCTTCTCCCTCATCTTGCTTATTAATTGCCCTCTTACACAACTCACTCTTTAGCACACTGTAATGTACTAAAGGCTCGTCAATTCATGACTCCATAAATGGAAGAATCAATAGCATTCTCTTCACGAGTTGGAGTTATGACGATGCCTTGTTTTTGAGATTTTACGAGACCATTCGTCAGCCCCCATATTCTCAGAGCCTCTTCTCTCCAGAGACTTTTGTTGTTCCAATTTTATTGCAAATTTGTGGTGAATATCGAGTGCTCATTATTGGTCACTGTTTATTAGCCATGGCTTGTTTACAACCGCTTTGATTACATTCAAGTTTTATTGTAAAATTGTGAGGCTTATCGAGTTCTCGATTTTGGACTTTGGAGTTTATGAGCCATGGGTCTTCAAGAACCTCGTATCTTAGTATCCTCAAGTTGGAAATACCAAGTGCTGGTTTTAGCAGCTTAAAAGCTTATTAAGTTGGGGACTCTTGAAGAACCTGGTAGTATGTATCCAAGTTACACTATGAAAATGTTGAAAACACTAAATCCTCTTTATGAGGGAATTACAATGTTTAAGCCGTTGTTTTTCAAGAAATTGGTTGTTTGTGTCCAGTTGTTTAGTAATTTTGTAGTTAATATCAAGTACTTTTTTTTAAAGTGTATTAGTCGATTCACTTCAATAACCTCGTATGTAGTCGCCGTGGCTCAAGCGGTAACGTCCGCGACTCTAAGGCGTCAGGTCGAGGGTTCGCTCCCCGTCACAGTCTGAGGTTAGCAAGGGCATGCACTCAGGGTAACGATTACGTCTGCCAAAACAAGTCCTTCGCAAGAAGGCAACCGTCCTAGCCCTTGGTAGAAAAGGGAGTCCGTGACGTAAAACCGGAACAACTTCAATAACCTCGTATTAACCTCGTATTAACCTCGTATTATCAATGTCAAGTTATAGGAAATATCAATTACTCGAATCTTGGGCTTCAAAAGTTGCTTCTATTGTTATCCGCGATGTGGAATTCTGAGAAATGTATTTCTTCCCATAATGAATATTCAATATATTAGTTGTCATTCTTGAAGAGGCTCGTACTTGGAATGTTATTCCGGATCTAGTACTTTTAAGGGCTAAACAGACGATCAATATTACTGACAGTATTTCCCTGTACTGTCATTATTACTGTCGGTGTGTCCATCATATGGACGTAGTAGTTCACACCAATAGAATAGTATCAGTATTTTTACTGACAGTAATAATGATCGTCTGTACCCCCCTTTATTGTTATCCTTCCAGTCGACCTGTACTGAAGAACTTCGACACAGCGCGCTGGAAAACTATATTGGTCTTACCTCGTGAGAATTTAGGGAGGATAAATTCTCCGCCCCCCCTTATATGTGGAAAGAAAGGGAAATATTATGGGATTAACATAATTGTAATATTAGGGAAAATGTTAAAAACTTATAATAATAATAATAATAATAATAATAATAATAATAATAATAATAATAATAATAATAATAGTAATAATAATAATTAATGATGAATTTACCTATGACGAGATGTCCTTTTCTTAAACTGCCCTCATCGGGCCTGGGCACGAAGAACACAAAGTAAACAGAAACAGAGATGGAGTGTTGCGACTTGTCAGATGTGTAGATTTGAAATGTACAGTCTGATTGACATAATGTACAAACGAATATATACCCAATTTCTTCTGTGCAATAACATTTTGTGTGTGTGTGTGCGTGTGCGTGTGCGTGTGTGTGTGTGTGTGTGTGTGTGTGTGTGTGTGTGTGTGTGTGACTGTTAGCATACAGCCCTAAATGGTAAGGAAGCCCATCAGTGAAACAACACAAAAAATAACGCTGTATTTCGAGTCCTAACTGGACTCCTTCTCAAGCACAAATGAATGTATAAAGTAACAATGAGAGGGGGAGTACAAAAACAAAAAGGACTCAGGAGACATGAGTGAACTAAAAATTAAAGATAGTTAGATAGGTCTAATTCAAAAGCAATAATATCCTCAATGAAAGAAAAACCTACAAAGGCATTTACAATACAATATATTAATCTTTAATTATGAATATAGATCGGTAAGTAGATAATCCCTTTAATACATATAAATATTGTGCACAAAACCGCACAAATCAAATAAAGAAATTATAAAAATAACGGGTATATATATATATATATATATATATATATATATATATATATATATATATATATATATATATATATATATATATAATATTCACACATAGCCATATACATGTACATACAAAAAAATATATGTAATATATATATTTGTATACATATGAATATATATACACACATGCACGCAAACGTACACATATATAAACATATGCATTTATACACATATACATGCACACATTCACACACACACCTATGTGCATATTCATATAAATGACAAAAAAAAGAATAATAAAAATAGAAAGAATAAGATATCACAATAAATTACAAAAACTAAAATCGATAAAAATGTGAAAGGTATTAAAAAAAATAGAAAAAGGAAAAGAAAAATATTGCAAAAGATAAGACTAAACCTAATAATAATACAAATAACAATAACAATAATCCTAATAATAAAAATAATACCAGGAATGCTATCAATAGTAACCACTATAACCAAAGCAATTTTTTTTTTATTTCTGTAAACTTGTATACAAACTTTAAGTGTCTTTCAAAACTACTTCCATTGCAAGTTGTTATTCTTCTTCTTTTTCTTTTTTATTATTGTTATTATTATTATTATTATTATTATCATTATTATTATTATTATTATTAGTATTATTTTTATTATCATTATTATTATTATTATTATTATTATTATTATTATTATTATTATTATTATTATTATTATTATTATTATTATTATTATTATTATTTTATTATTAGTAGTAGTAGTAGTAGTAGTAGTAGTAGTAGTAGTAGTATTTTTATTATCATTATTATTATTATTATTATTATTATTATTATTATTATTATTATTATTATTATTATTACTATTATTATTATTATTATTATTGTCGGCTGCCGTCAATGGAGTGTAATAAATTAGTCATTATTATGTTGTAGCCGTTATGAATAACGATAAAATGACAGAGATAATACTGTGTCCAGCGCTGTTCCTCCCTCACCCAACGTGCCTCAAGTTTGCTTTTACTTATTGTTTCTCTGTAGATTGAGTTAGAGAGCTGAGTATTGATTTTTCATATGTGCCTTTTTCCATTTTCCTTGAACTGATATTTAAATCTGTCTCATAATCTTTCATGGGCTGGTATTATACCACTTATTTTACAGTGGTTTAATTTTGTTAATCTCAGAATTCTGCTCATTCCCATCATCTTATATTTTGTATGTATTCTTCATCATCGTCTTCTTTATCCTTTTTGGTTATCCTTATTTCATTTCCACCTTTTCCTCCTTCATTTCCTCCTCCTGGTTCCCCTCCGCCCATGGGGTTGAAGGTGTGGCAGGTGAAGAGGCCAGAGGACATCAGACACCGAACACAATGATTCTAGCAAGTTAGTTGAAGTATGACTCGCCTTTTTGCGTATTATCCCTCCTGAATGGCTGTCATTTTGGACGCATCTTTCATGGTTCTGAGGACATGTGGACGCGATGAGGACGCAGATCCCTGTCCAAATTGCGGATCTCCGTGAATAGAGAAAAGAATATATCTTTTGTAAGGTTGGGAGGGGAATTGAAATGGAGATGGTCATTATGTTGACAAAATGAGAGAATATTTCACTCTTACGACTCATGATTACGATGGTCTCTGCGGAGGGTAGTAAAAACAATGTGTCCTTAGATTAATCGCATGTGTGACCTTGCCTGCGATTTTCAGGGATAGTTTGTCCCAGGGCATGACAGGATGGATTAATAGTAGCCTTCACCTCTTGTACTATTAGTATTATTTATTCTTTTATAAAAAGAGTGAGAAGGATTCTTTCTATCTATCTTATCTCTCTCTCTCTCTCTCTCTCTCTCTCTCTCTCTCTCTCTCTATCTCTCTCTCTCTCTCTCTCTCTCTCTCTCTCTCTCTATCTATCTATCTATCTATCTATCTATCTATCTATCTATCTATCTATCTATCTATCTATCTATCTATATATATATATATATATATATATATATATATATATATATACATATATTTATACATTATATATATATATATATATATATATATATATATATATATATATATATATATATATATATATATATATACAGTATTATAAAAAGACATTGAAATTTTATATCTTGCTTTCAGGAATAAATATTCGTTGAAACGTTTTAAGATAAATGTGGACAAAGGCATTTCAAAAAAATCTACAGCCTGAAAAAATAAAAGAACGATTTAAGAGATTGAAATTATGCTAATCTTTTATTTTCAAAAGAATAAGACAGGATTAGTGGTAATCTAAGCATTTGTATAGTTTTTTTTTTTTAAAGTAGTTTTTTTTTTTTTTTTTTTTAAGTACAAAAATTTGAAAAGATTATTTTAAAAGATACGAATTGAACAAAAGATCATATTCTAAAGAAATAACGGGACTAGTAAAGCTTAAGCCTTGGTGCGATTCTCTATAAATTCATTTTTTATGTTCCAGTTCAAATGGGTGGGACAGGTTTAAAATACATATACAAGTCCAAGAAAAATTGCAATCCTTTTGCAAGAGCTATATGAAAAGCCTTATAATCTGGCTATTTTTAGGGGATCATAAGGTTACGCATCCCTTGTTAGATAACGTCCTTATCTTGTGTAAAGGCCGTCACGTATGACAAATGAATCTGTTCAGAGGTGGGGGAATTGGCCTCGTGGTAGAGTGGTCGCTGCAGATTTTTCGTTTCATCCCTTGCTCATGTAGACAGCAAATATATAATCATTTAAACGCCGGAGAGTTTAGTTTTTCTACTTGGATTTTACGGTATATTTGTGTCTGCACGCTGGGGATTATGTAATTTTGCCAAGGTTAGTTTCTTTGTCTAAGGGGTTGTTCGGATGTCATGCTTTTACCAATTACATTTTGGTAGGGACCGGTTAAGCTGAACCTTGCCAGTTTTGGAAGAAGCTTGTCACCTCAAACACTCTTTAAGTTTAAATTACCAAAGATAAGAGTTTTCTTAACTAAATATAATACCGGTAAGATATACCTTGATTTTCTTTGTAGATGCTGAATATTTTAAACTTGGTTTTGATATGCTATGGTGTTACTTAGCTTGCCAGAAAGTTACCAGTGCTGGCATTAAGTACATAAACAGCTTGTTCCGGTTCCGGTTTTACGTCACGGACTCCCTTATCAACCAAGGGCTAGGACGGTTGCCTTCTTGCGAAGGACTTGTTTTGGCAAATGTAATCCTTACGCTGAGTGCATGCCTTTGCTAACCTCAGACCGTGACGGGGCGCGAACCCTCGACCTGACGCCTCAGAGTCGGAGACGCTACCGACTGAGCCACGGCGACTACTTAAGTACATAAACAGCTATATAAGTAAATATTTTATATTGTTAAGTAATCAATTCGTGTTTAGAATTATTTGAATTATTTAGTTAATAATTCCTATTTTTCACTTATGCGGGGTATGATAATACTGTTTACAAAGCACGGTTTTTCCGCTGTAACTCAGTGGCAGAGAGCGCAATTTTGGAGACCAATAGTGAACTTGCTTAACCTTTTGAGAATCGGTGTACCTGCATTAAGTAGTTTTCAGTCATGATAGATAAAGAAGATTGAATTAAATTAAGTTGTCCTAGCCATGCTAGCTGAAGTCAAAACCTAACTAAGCTAAAACAAAGTAAAAGTTATTTATTGTGGGTTTGTTTAAGGGTACTACTCTAAGTTAATCCAGACCGATCTGTGATGATGATAATAATAATAATAATAATAATAATAATAATAATAATAATAATAATAATAATAATAATAATAATGATAATAATAACAGTCGCCGTCGTCATCATCATCATCATCATTGAAATACAGATAGCATGATGATGATGATTAAAATACAGATGTCATGATGATGATAATTGATATAAAGATATCAAACAGTGGCCTTGAAATCTCTCTATATGCTAGTTTGAAGGTGTGGCGACAATGGGGTGACATCAGAACACCTGTGTCAAGTATAAACTTTAATTTAAACTTTACTTCCACTTGAATACATTCTCTTGAGTCCATCGCTAATTGATATTTTATTGCTCTGATATATTATAACCAGAAGGAATGCTCTTAATCTCTTTTTTGAGCTTGTTAAATGATAATCGATTTTGTTACCTATAGAATATATATATATATATATATATATATATATATATATATATATATATATATATATATATATATATATATATATATATATATATATATATATATATATATAAGCTTGCAAGAAGATTTCATTACTTTATACTTTTCCCTTGAAAGAATTATTCTATTATATTTTAATTTCTAAGACAATCTAAGATACTTTCTTGTTTTAATATTATTTTTCTCTTTCTTTACAGGTATGTTCGGTCATGTCTCAAAAATGCAGTAAGGGGGGAAAATGACATGATTACGGGTCAAGTTCTTTCTTGAAATGACCTCGTGTGACGAGGTCATTCTTTGGTAAGTGATCAATATTCAATATTAATTTGTCATCATATTTAATTCTTCACTTTAATGGCTACAGACCTTAAGAGGTGCTGAGAGTATGTCTCCCCCCTCTGTTGTACGTACACAGCTTGTCTGCACCGAATTTGTTGGGTTGTATTAATGTAAACGGTTGGGTGTCCCTTTCTGTTCCTGGGCCTTGCAACTCAGCGGCCATAGTAAATACTGCAAAGCCAAAATAACTTTCTCTTGGCAGGGTTATCTGCGTCGGCTGGACATGATAAAACACTTTCATTAGCTCAAACGCTCTGTGTTAGTTTTTTTTGTTTTGTTATGAATGTGACACCAGGACGGGCCAAAAAACTAATAAAATAAAACCGCCCTCATCAGGCCTGGGCACGAAGAACACAAAGTAAAGGGAAATAGCCTTTGCTTTGTGTGCAAACATATATTTTTCAAAATTTCTTTCGTGTACCTCTCAACTGCTAAAGATGTATTTTTCCTTTGTGGCCTGCCATTTATCCAATAAATACCTGAATTGTCGTTTTTATCTTTGGTTTCTCTTTCTATTACTTAATCATGTTAAATATTTCCCAATTTAATATAATGACATTTGTTATGTTCTTAAAGGAAGTTTGTTTTACCATTTTACATTTTTTTACATTCTAACATTTTTTTTATTTGGGTGTACAGAGTATGTTGAAAATAGAACTATTATTTAAGTTATGGATCAGATAGATATTCATAGCGTGATATTTATAAGCCATACGCAGGTACATTCGTACTGGATTTTTCTTAAAATGATTTGGACAGTCCTTGTTATATCTAAAACTGTATTCTCTATTTGTTATATAGCTGCTACTGTAAGCTGAATACTTATATTTTCACAGTATTTCTATAGTTTGTAACATATATAGCTATTTTTATTATCAAATTCTCTACACTTCACACCTACTGGCTTTTGGCTATATTAAAACCTATCTTCCAATAACCTGATCACTATCATTCCACCATTTTGCCTCTTCATCCTATTCTTTCATCCTATTCTTCGTCGTAATTATTCATTCTTCACAATTATATTTTTACATTAATTATGCAAAAGAAGTAATTGTTGTTTGTAATTAAAATATGGTAATGGGATCATGCAAAAGTTAATAAATTCCAATGTTTAGAGAATGACATGAGAAATTATTTTTTCTAGGCCTATCGGATGATAATGAGGTTTTTGAACGATTAGGCTTCCTTTTAAACGGCGCTGGGAAGCCTATTTAGGCCTCGGAATCTCATAACTACATGATTAGAAGCGCTTCAGAATTTTTCAGAGCCTACAGAAGAAGCCTAAGCTGGTTTAAATGAGTATTTGTTCATCGTGTGCGTATGTTTGTGATTTGTATATAGAATTTGATCCATGCTGTTATTACTCGACTTGCTGTACTACCTTCGAGAGTACACTACATTATTTCAAAGAGAATTTACGTTTGAACTGGTAAAGGTCTTTAAATTTAAAAGTATCTTAGATTGCTCTCAACTTAGAACAACACTAACACTACTTTACAAGGAACACTTATATACAATTAATCTTAAGCCCCCCTTAATTCGTTATGTGGCCAAGGATTACTTTTTTTTATTATATACAGACGAGCTCTCTATCTAAAGCAGATGAAGTTTTTCATAGCTGACTATAAATAACTAGAATCTCATGAGCTTAGATATCCGCTACAATTTTTTTTTTTACTGAAATCAATATTTACAGTCATGTTTCCTTATGTAAAGCTAAATTAAGAGGAATGTACATTTACAACTATGTAATGCTAGTTACATTAATGGGAAAAAATTTAATTATCCAACTTCATTCAATTCTAAAAAGGAGAATCTTTTACATTTAAATACTTTAAAGTAGGAATATGAATTTAATAACATGTTTCTTCAACTACATTATTCATACATCATTTACAATAATGTATCTTTGACTACATTCATTGGAACGGATATTATAATTATGTATCTTTAACAACAGTATAAAGAATCATCGCTTACAGCAATGCCATACTGTAACTACAGTAATTTGAAATATTACTTTACATATATTTTCATATATATTATGTCCAAGCTCATATTATCCTTAATCACATTATCTTTAATTACATTTTAAGAAACAAAAGTATACTGTTGTATGTATTCATCTACTTTAAAATATAATAACATTTAATTATGTATCTCTAACGATATAAATGGGAACATGAATTTACAGTCATGTAACTTAAAAAAACAGACAAGCATCAGATTGTTAAAATGAGATGCGTTCATCAGTATTCCAGAATGAATCCAGATGACCTGGAATAAATAGCCATATCATGGAAGATAATGAAAAAAGCAGGGTGGAGATATCCCCTTGAGGGATTCCTGCGAAAAATGAGATGTTGGAACGCACTCCTTCATTTTTAACATTCTTTTTTTTCTTTGATTATGTGTGTAATTAACGGGTATCCGGCCAAACATGGTTTGACTCATTAGCTGTAATGTCAAGAAATAAACTGTTATTCATCTTGTTTAGCTTAGAGAGAAAGGAGTGGCTGCTTGAATGCGTTAAATTGTTTTGGTTTCGGTTTTACGTCACGAACTCCCTTTTCAACTAAGGGCTAGGGCGGTTGCCTTCTTGCGAAGGACTTGTTTTGGCAGATGTAATCGTTACCCTGAGTGTATGCCCTTACTAACCTCAGTCCGTGACGGGGCGCGAACCCTGCTTGAATGCGTTAAATTACTTAGTCTAATTTATTTATTTAACTATATTTGGTCTTTTTGTTTGCTAGCTTGGTCACGTGTTGTTTTTCTTTATAATTTGTCTATATTGCTTTACTATATGTTAGTATTAACATGTTTGATTTAGCATATAATTAGTATTTTCCCTTCTGTCTTCTTCATTGTATCATCGTGTTTTGGTAACGTTCTATGGTGTGGCTCTGGTTTCACATACATACACCCTGTAATCGGAGCTAAGTCTGTTATTTGTTTTACAAAAGTATGTCGTGTGTTCGAGACCTTCCAAGCTTGATATATGTATTCCCAAGTGCAAAATCCTTTACTGAAAGTTATTACTGTCAGTCTTTCCAGGTTTATTGAAATACTGTTTTCCACAAAGGGTTCCATTTCTGTTATACCCTTAATTTGCGTTTGAATTGGTAAGGAATTAAGTCAAGTAATTTCTCTAATTGTTATTAAAAACACATCAAAGGTAAACTCGTAGAAAATTTGTTACTAGTTATTTTTTCCAAACTAACATTTTTTTTACATCAGCTGAGACATTTCAAGCTTTCATATATGTTCTTGTATAGTATTGGCAAGTACTAAAAATGTTCAAGGAAGCTTTTTATGTACATCTGTCCGCCTTAATCTGAATTCTAATGTTCCTTTAAAAGGATTTCTCTGCCTTTGTTAATCCTCTGATAATTGGTACATGCCGAGAACTGATTTAGGTTTCCTGGCCATTCATGTGAACAGTTAGGGTACACTCCTAGCAACAGGTGTGAATGATTCTGCAAACTACTTTGAAGACTTTGACGAATCATCTGCCGCAGATAGGTTGAATGACCCTAACTAGGAGAGGCTGGATTAGGACTCTCCCCTTTTTTTCTAATCTAGCAGATATAAAGTGAAATATAATAATAAATGATATATAAATAATAAGATGTGAAAATTAACTGATGACAATAAATATATTTAACAGAAAAAATAGAAAGACTGTTAATCTCGCCGTCTAATTGGCCGTAAAAAGAGAAGTCATCATTGATTTTTACGAATGTTGAAGGTGTAAAAAGGCAATCATGACTCTAGTATTATTTTCGTTGTTTGTGTTAGGAATCGCCATCTTTAATTCAGTTTTAGCAATAGATATGCAGCTCATGTGAGGCTCATGCATGTTGCCCGTATGATTCCAAGTTTTTAGAATAGTTACTTTCAATAAGGGATAAATTACGTGCATATTTGCATTAATACATATGAAATGAAGGACTTTGGTCTTAGTGGCACCAGTAGTGATAAAAAGTAACAACTACTTACCGTGATATGAATAGTAAATACACTCATAACAGTTAACGTAAATAAGTATGTAAATACAATTAAAGGCAGATAGATATAGGCACATAATAGTGAACATCAGTATGTACCTAAAATTAAAGGCGGATATATAGATAAATACAGAAATTCTACATTACGGATGTGAGAATATAATTAATGATACTAATACCCTCTGACATTAACATATGAAGCATAATCCAGAGTATGAGAATAATGATGATGACATCACTAGCATTACAGGTATAATGAATATAATAGATATCACCATCATCGTCTTCAAAATCCCCATTATCATGACCCATCTCGCGTAGTATTTGTTCCCTCTTTGTTGGCTTTAATGATCTCGCAACCAGTCTTCACTATTTTGTTTTAAGTTGCCTTGTTTTATATATATATATATATATATATATATATATATATATATATATATATATATATATATATATATATATATATATATATATATATATATATATATATATTTTTTTTTTTTTTATAATAGTTTTAGCATTTGCTGTTTCTTCTTGTAATATTATCATATAATCTTAGTCGTTTATTATTTTGTTATACTTCTATTTTGATTATTTGCAATCCTCTCTGTATGTACATTTTCTTTTCTTTTTTCATTATTATGGTATTTGCTGTTGTTGGTAGTTTTGTGTCTTTATGAGAATTAATAACACCTATTTTTGTTCTTATCGTTTTGAGAGAATGAATCTAATCTTTAATAGTTTCAAAAATACTGTATATGCTTTCAGTATGTACTCGGAATATTTATACACGGATTATCTATTCTTTTACAGATATTATTTGAGAGCACAATCCTTTTTTTTTTTTTCATTATTCGTGATGGACTTTTGTCACTTTTGAGAAGCCCGAGCTTTTAAAAATACTATTCCACTAAAGACCTCGTACACCTAATGTGCTATCAGTGCACTTGCTAAGTTGGTAGTGACTACCACTCGAGGGATGCAACTACCCTCTTATTCGCGACTGACGCATGAGGAGAAAAGCTTTTAACGGCACCGTAGATGAGTCGAAGGAATCTCTATTGTTGAAACTAGGCGTTATAATCAGGGATATAGCGAAGAATTCTTCTATTCATCATCATCATCATCATCAGAAGCTGTGTCGTTTTAACTAGGGGGTGTGATATGTGGTCCGCTTGGTATGCAACGCGACAGTTTATAGGTGTTGCCTTGGCAGATATGAGGTGCGAGTTGGTATGTTAGTATCTCTGGAGCTTCCCAAATATAGTGCAGAGCTTGTGGAACAGATCTAATTTGGAATGTATTTTTTCTGGGTCTCTTGTCTGTGAGAATACTTTCTGATGTCATCTTATCATCATTGTCAGTATTTTATGCCCCGTTTTCTCTTTTACTTGAAGAAATTAAGTTCTTTGTTTGCTTTATTATAATTATTTCTTCCTGCAGAGCTTACTCATTATAGGCTTCAATTTATGTATTGTCTTTTAATTTTATTACTATTATTATTATTATTTAATTATTATTATTATTATTATTATTATTATTATTATTATTATTATTATTATTATTATTATTATTATTATTATTATTATTATGACACTAGGACAGGCAATGAAAATGGCCGTCATCGGAGCCGGGCACAGAGAAAACGATGAGAGAGAAAGAGAAACAGAAGGGGAGTGTTGTGACTTGTCAGATGTGAAGGGATAATAAGAGATTTGTAATGAATTCGCTAGAATATTCGGTGTTGATATAGACATAGGAAAAGAACCGTAACTGAAGGAGGCTTTTAACGTCGAGGAGATCTGGCTAGTCCTATTTAAGTCCAGAAGACCTTCACTTGTGAAGAGAACATATTTTTATATTTTTATGAGTGTGACACCAGGAAAGACGAAGAAAATTGCTCTCATCGGGCCTGGGCACGAAGTAGCATAAAGGAAAGAGAAACAGAAATGGGTGTGTTGTGACTTGTCAGATGTGAAGGGATAATAAGAGATGTGTAACGAATAAGCAAGAATATTCTGTGTAGATGTAGGCACAGAAAAGGATCCGTAACTGAAGAAGACTTAACATCGAGCTATCCAGGACAGTCCTATTTAAGTCTAAAAGACTTCAGCTGTAGTATCGCAAAGGGCGGCTGTGGCCATGGGTCAGCCTAATATATATATATATATATGTGTGTGTGTGTGTGTGTGTGTGTGTGTGTGTGTGTGTGTGTGTGTGTGTGTGTGTGTGTGTGTGTGTGTGTGTGTGTGTGTGTGTGTGTGTGTGTGTGTGTGTGTGTGTGTGTGTGTGTGTGTGTGTGTGTGTGTGTGTGTGTGTGTGTGTGTGTGTGTGTGTGTGTGTGTGTGTGTGTGTGTGTGTGTGTGTGTGTGTGTGTGTGTGTGTGTGTGTGTGTGTGTGTGTGTGTGTGTGTGTGTGTGTGTGTGTGTGTGTGTGTGTGTGTGTGTGTGTGTGTGTGTGTGTGTGTGTGTGTGTGTGTGTGTGTGTGTGTGTGTGTGTGTGTGTGTGTGTGTGTGTGTGTGTGTGTGTGTGTGTGTGTGTGTGTGTGTGTGTGTGTGTGTGTGTGTGTGTGTGTGTGTGTGTGTGTGTGTGTGTGTGTGTGTGTGTGTGTGTGTGTGTGTGTGTGTGTGTGTGTGTGTGTGTGTGTGTGTGTGTGTGTGTGTGTGTGTGTGTGTGTGTGTGTGTGTGTGTGTGTGTGTGGATAGATAGATAGATAGATAGATAGATAGATATCACATCTGTATCACATACTATCATTAAAATAATCATCTTTCTATCTATATACATAATTCATTTTCCCCTTAAAAGGGGAGTGGCTGAGTCAAGTATAATTCTTTGACTCTTTGGGAAAATAATAATAATACGAATAACAATAATAATAATAATAATAATAATAATAATAATAATAATAATAATAATATTATTATTATTAATAACAATAATAATAATAATAATAATAATAATAATAATAATAATAATAATAATAATAATAATAATAATAATAATAAAGTAATAATAATGATAATTTATTATTATTATTATTATTATTATTATTATTATTATTATTATTATTATTATCAGTAGTAGTAGTAGTAGTAGTAGTAGTAGTAGTAGTAGTAGTAGTAGTATACAACCTTTATCAGAGGTTTAGTGTTATTATTCAACATGGTGTGGGTCCTGTCCTTTGGTTAGAATAATGGATTTTGCATGTGTGTGGTCTTCAGCCATGTCTTCTAGTTTAAGGGATCTGCGAATTCTGTAAATTATTTGTGTTAGTTACTTTACGTATTTACTTGTTTATTGAGATATGATTACAGGAGATCTGAATGCAACTCACGTCTCAAGTATTAATTGGTCTGTGTAGTATTATTTATGAAGGGAAGAACTTGGAAACGAGAAGAGAATTTGCAGGGTGTTTTTATGCCTTACTGCTTATATTCTCTTGATGCTGGTGTAGCCAACCCTGCTGGGTTCAGCGGGATATGGCGTCTCGTAAATATTGTTTTGGGGGAACCTTGTACATTGATACAACTTTCTTTTGTAAGTTCTTAGATTTCTGTTCATGCTAAGTCACTATGGTTCTTCTTATAACTTTAAACTTTCTTTCGTGTCACCCAGTGCACACCGTTTTTTTTTTCTAATTGCTAAGCAACCTACCTTGCTCCTCCAGCTCCAACCTGTCTGTGTCCACCCCCATTCGATCAGGGATTGATAGTGACACATTACATTAATCGTAAAAATACATTGAAAATATCGTAAGTATAAAAACTCCTTTGATAAAAATCGCGAGTTGCTGAACGCTTGCGCTCAGGAAGATACACTTCCACCAGTGACTTCTCACATATAATGGTATAGTAACCGAACCTGTTGATTTGACAAAGTTTATCGTACAAGGGAAGTCACTTTTGGAAGCTGAACTCGGGACGTCATGGGTGGGAACGAGGTGCTTTCTTTCCATCGGAATACACCACTGATATTTTGTTTATTTATTTGCCGACATGGCACCATATCCCGTTGAAGCCAACAGTTTGGCCACATCTGTGCTAAATTTGCAATGTTGCAGACGGCTTCACCATACCTTGCCCCTCCGTAGTCCCTCCATCACCTGTTCTTAGGCAGGGAAAAATATGGTGAGGTTAGGATTACAAGCTCTTCGATCCCCTGTCCGTTTTGATCGGCTTTTACGACTCGCATGGTATACGAGTTAAGTATTATTTCTTCCATAACACCACGGAGAAGCGTAGTAATGGAGAGCATATAAAATCAGCAGTTGCTTTGAAGGACTTACGTATCACCAGATTTACTTAGTCTGATATTTTTAGCACATTGAGCTGTTTTACGACTGATTATATTCATCTATCATTTTTTATTATTATTATAATTATTTGTAGTCCTATATATTATGTAACTTTTTTCTAACCTACTAGTTTCGTCTTGTATGGGTTGATTTAACATATACTGAACGTCATCGAGTCTTTTGGCCTTTTTTTTAATAAGTTTATCAGCGAATGTTTTATTAATAACACATCGTTGATTAGCATTCCTCTGCTAGACTTGCTTGGGAATTGAAGGAAATGATAGTGGAGTCCATCGTTTGCTAACACAACTCATTTGGATATTATTGCACAGATAGCTGTATTAGATGGCTGATGAAACGGTACCTAGTTTCGATCGACAGTGTTGATCCAAAATATATGAATAGAGTACTCATGTTAATGTCTTATTATCGCTAAGAATGTTGAATTATGTATATAAGAAAACTGTGAACTCGCGCTGAGAAAACTGATCCGCAGGTTTTAAAGTTATTGCTTGTGTTTTAAGTTTAAGAATATAAATATTGAAATTTGAGTGTTGATGTACATCAGTCAAAGACGAGTGGGTTCTAGCCCACCGTGGGACGTTAGGAAGAGCGTCCAGTCTTAATTCCCCAGTTCCACTCTGTGTCCGCCCCTATTCATGGAGACGAATTGTGACATAATGCAGTGCAGAGACTGAAAAAAAATTGAAGAGAAACATTTTTCCGTCTTGGACCACCACTAACTACCTTAAGAACAATTTTGAGGTGCTGACACCTTAAGCAGCTTCTGGTTAACTTGTTGAGGGTGTTGGTTAAGTGTTTGGGCGTTGGCTGCATAGTGTCAGCTCTTGTTTAGCTCTGTTTACACTATCGTTAAGTTTATCTCTACAACGTCTTCTTTTCCTAGGTGGGAGGTGCAATCTTAACACCTCGAAGTCGGATTTTTACGAGCTGTTGAGCGTCAGTTTTATTCGAGTTTTTATTTATTTATTTATTTATTTTTTTGCCAGTTCTCTCAATAATTGTATGGATTTTGTATGGCAATTTAATGACAGTATTTATTTCAATACAATTCCATCACGAGTGTCAAAATTATCTTCTTCTTTTTTTTGCTGTTTTTATTACTATAAGGAGAGAGTGTAACTATCCAGTTATTATTATTATTATTATTATTATTATTATTATTATTATTATTATTATTATTATTATTATTATTATTACTTCTTAATCCTGTCTAGATTCACAATTCTAGTATCTTCACTAAGTTCATGCTATCTAGACATTTTCCTCTATTTT
>JAXCGZ010012561.1:15000-22549 GCA_037179515.1 Halocaridina rubra | reverse complement strand
ATATATATATATATATATATATATATATATATATATATATATATATATATATATATCAAGGTTGGAAAAAAAAATATATAAAAATATATTTGTTTTTATTTGAATATTCTATTTATTTAAATAGGATCTTTTTTTATTTTAGTCAAACCTCTGATTTGTGGAGTAAACTAGCATAGTTGCTGCTCTTCCAACATGTGATCTATCATGAATATAAACATTCCAATTTGTTCTATACCAAGTTTTTTCATTAATCTAGCAAACTAGCTGATTGTTAACATTTACATTTCAATCAGTGCTCTACCAAGGTTTTTTTAGTTAGATTTACCTTAATAAACAATTAATCTATCCTAAGCTAACGTAACTTAACCTAACCTAATGTAACCTAATGTCATGTTGTGAAAAGAATTAAAATGGTGTGAAAAGAGTTAAAGATATTCACAATTACAATATGTAATTATTGTTCAAGGACAAACTGATAGGAGATCTCAATGAACATAAAGATTAAATCATAGCTTAAAACAATGATAATATTTAAACAGAAAAACAAGTTATTATGATTTTTGCAAATTGTAACATTTAACACACGTTATAGTGAAAAAAAAAATAGAATTCAACATGCACAATTGATCAATGACACTTATTCTAATAAATTCAAATCTAAGGGAGACTTAAGGCTATAACGTTTAAAATTATCTTAAAACTAGGAAAAAAGAGAAAAAAGATTACAATATTTGGAGACTGACCAGACAAAGGGAGGGCGTTGATGCATCAACCGGAACCCCTTCCGCCCGAGATAAATTGACTTTAGTTATTTTCTCGCTTTTTAATATTTTGGGCAAATACAATGGTAGATCATAGATTGTCGATAGAGCACATATTGGGAGAGTACCTACACACACACACACACACTGGAGTACAACTTCAAGAGACAGAAAATGAGAGAGATCTAGGAGTAAACATACTGGCAGATTTGTCTCCAGAAATACATATAAATGGCATAGTAAGGGCAGCATATGCATTCTTATCAAATGTAAGGGTAGCCTTCAGGCACATGGACAAGGAAATGTTCAGAAATATTTATGTAACCTATGTGAGGCCAAAACTGGAATATGCAGCCCCCTTTTGGAATCCGCACTTGAAAAAGCACATAGCTAAGCTTGAAAAAGTTCAAAGACATGCCACGAAACTGGTGCCAGAAATACGCAATCTCAGTTATGATGAGAGGCTGAGGGAATTAGACTTACCATCACTCGAAGCTAGAAGAGTGAGGGGGGATATGGTGAGAGTCTTTAAATTCCTTCATGGTTATGATAGAGTGGATAGGGATCGATATTTTGATATGGCTGACTCTAGAACTAGAGGTCATAGTTTGAAGCTTCGTAAGAAAAGTTCTTCGCAGGATGTAAGGAAATACTTTTTCAGTGTAAGAGTAGTTGATAATTGGAATTGGCTAAGCGAGGAGGTAGTTAATGCTATCTCAATCCATAGTTTTAAGGAAAGGTATGATAAGCATCACTAAGTATAAAATGGAACCGATCAGGAGACGGGAAGATACGAGCTTTGGGCTCTTTCCCGTAAACACAATTAGGTAATCACAATTAGGTAATCACACATTATATATATATATATATATATATATATATATATATATATATATATATATATATATATATATATATATATATATATATATGTATATATATATATATATATATATATATATATATATATATATATATATATATATATATATATATATATATATATATATATATATATATACTGTATATATATATATATATATATATATATATATATATATATATATATATATATATATATATATATATATATATATATATATATATATATATATATATATATATATATATATATATATATATATATATATATATATATATACTGTATATATATATATATATATATATATATATATATATATATATATATATATATATATATATATATATATATATATATATATATATATATATATATATATATACAGTATATATATATATATATATATATATATATATATATATATATATATATATATATATATATATATATATATATATATATATTCTGCATATATATATATATATATATATATATATATATATATATATATATATATATATATATATATATATATATATATATATATATATATATATATATATATATATATATATATATATATATATATATATATATATATATATATATATATATATATATATATATATATATATATATATATATATATATATGTATGTATATATATATATATATATATATATATATATATATATATATATATATATATATATATATATATATATATATATATATATATATATATATATATATATATATATATATATGCACACACACACACACACGCGCGCGCACGAGTAAATACCTATGATGTTATATACCAGTTGCTGAAATATATAAAGGCAAAGAATTAGCAACAAGAGAATGGCATCTGTATTCATACAACTGAGTTTTTATGAATTTATATAAAGATAGTGACTAAGAACACCTAGAACTACTGATCTCGTGTTCTATTACATACGCGTTAAGTTACGCTATTTCATACCTATCCTGCTGATGAATACAAATTTAGAATATTTTCCTCTTTATCATCTGTTTTTGCTTGCAGGATTTGGATATTCGACATGCATCAGATGACGACTTTTTTTTTTCTTTTATTTCATCAGATGACGACTGAGGCATAATAAGAATATTCTGACATGTCGAGAGCGAACATCTGTAGAGTTCCCCCACAGTAATAATTTTTCTTTTCATTTACTCTCTTACATTCCTTCATATATATGTTATTTTAGAACAATTCCCGTTGCGATACTACAGTTGAAGATCTTTTGAACATAAATAGGACTGCAGAGGGGCTGTTGTTAATAGATCTTGAGAGTCCTCATTTCAACACGGGAACTGTATGCTTAAAGAGTCCTCTAAAAGCAAATTCTACAGCTCTACCTGACACTCAACGAACTTTCCAAAACATTATTGTAATGCGTACACTCACGTGAATTCATATCAGCAAGTCACATTACAATTATTCAAGAAAAAATATAATTACTATATAGAAACATATAACAAATATTTTTGCCACATTTACAAAAGTATTTTATACTGATACACATAACATAATAAGTTCGGATTCTCTGATAGTAAGCCTGCAGATAGTATATACTATACACTGAGTATACAGTATGAAATAAAACAAAAATTTCAGAAATCGTTCAATGTACATCCACAACACTATAGAGTCATTAAGGGAGTGTTCTTTGCTATAACACTACAGCACTCCTCTGCCAGTACAGGAGTACATTCAAATTTTATTAACTAAAAACAAAATACAAGAACACAGCATCATGGTAAATATATTTTGGTTGTTGATTGAAACGAATCTGGTGAGAAGACCTGGTAACAGTAGAATTATAATTCAGTGAATTACTATCTTCTACAAGAGTGGAGCTATCATCTAAATTAGAATTTGTTACATTCTAAGACAAAGAAATATTAAAACTAGTTTCAGTTCGTTCACTCACGTCAGAACCAGACACTGTTCTCGTCAGCGAGGCTGGTTTCAGGCTGTCTACAGAGACGGAGGTCAAACTTCTCTTGAAACTTTTTGTTGGCTTGAAGTGGGTCCTTGGGAAGCAATCATGAGATTTGGGCTAAGTAGCATACTCCCAGTTACCAAGATAATGGAGGAAACTCCAGACTCTGTAGCAAAACATTGCAAACACAAAAGCACTATTGGCAAGGAAATAAGCCAATTATATTTATGGACCATTAAAGATGCTTTTTAGATACCATGGGTTCTTTTCATCATACTAATAGATTGCTAGTGATATGAAGTAGTATGTAGTGTATGTAATCCAATAATAGAGGAAATCTGCTGAAATAAATAGGATTCAAATTGTGGACCTCTGTCTGTAAAAACATACAATGGCACTCCAAAATGAGAGACCTAACCATTAATCAGAGCAAAACCTACTGCTGCAGCAGACATATCAAGGATTGGTATTGCTTCTAACAGCCTGGAAGTTCTGTCTATACAAATAAGAATATACGGTTCTGGTGTTGTAGAAGTTTGTCCAGGAATTTTACTTGGTGGAAGAGGGCCAATTATATCAAAGTGAACGAACTCATATCTTCCAATAGGTGTTATAAAATTAGTATAAAGGGCACGAGTATAATGCTGTACTTTGGCTTATTGGCAGGATTACACTCCTTACTGCAACTTCAAATGTCTCTATCAATAATGGGCAAAAAGCACCAACCTTTAATGAGGAGTACTGTAACTTTGATCCCAGGATGTGACTTATTATTGAAAAGTTGGAAAAATGATATATGACAAGATAAGGGGAGAAATGGTCTTGGATAAGGTGTTTATGTGTCGTAGCACAAGTCATGATTTTGTAATTTAAGCTCTATGTAATCAAGAATTTCTGTATTAGTGGCCTGAATTTCAGCTATCCCAGCTAAATCATTCATATCCACGGAGACAGCAGATACAGGAGCGGATCTAGAGACAATCAGCCACTACATTGTTTGCACCCTTTATGTGTACTACGTCAGATACATACTCACTGATTAAGGACCATTAACGTCACTGCTTACCTGACTTTGCTGTATGAGTCTAGAATGTGAAAAAATAGAGCTTTATGATCTGTAAACAATACACAATTTCATCCTTCAGTAATGTACTTAATTTCTAGCACAGCCAGATAAGCTAATTAAGTGACTTTTTAGCATTCATAAAAGCATATTCAGCTTCTGGATTCCCTTCAAGTTCTTTAGTTGCAATCTAATGAGTTCAGTCTAAGGGTAAGTAATTTTAGCAAACAATTAAAATTTAACTTAAGCATTCCAATAAACCTGTAAAAAAACAGAGGAATTCTTAGGCTTAGCAAAACTAACAATATCAGACTATTTATAAGGAACAGATTTCATACCTTTTAAAGTTATAGAATATCCTAAATATTCAATCTCCTTTATGAAAAACTCACATATTTTGACAGAGGCTTTGAGAAGATTATAATTTAGTTTGTGAAAGACTTCTTTTAAATGCTTCTTTTGATCCTCCTCCATCTTTGAAAAGATAAAGAAATTATCTAAGTAAATAAATACAAAATCATATCTCTGCATAAGCTATCCATCAGGCGTTGAAATGTAAGGGGATTTCAAAGGCCGTATGGCATGTACAAATACTCAAATAAGCCAAATAGGGTGATTAATGCTGTCTGTTCAACATCTGATGGATTCACCGGAGTCTGATGATAAATATGCTTTACATGCACAGCTTCAATGATACACTACTAACTTGAGGCAACGGATATTTGTCTGGTTTGGTGACAATATTAGTTTATTAAGAAAATCAGGTTTTGTTTGCTCATAAAGGTTGAGCAAATATAATTTCAGCAGGTCGTATTCTGTCTTTTCTATTATGTCATTAGGTAACACGAGCAATTGTAGGAAAAGGTAATGTAGATTAAAATACTTTTGATACCAGCAAGCTGAAAATGGGCTTCTATTCTGGCAAACCATTCCGTCACAAAAGTTTCCATTATTGTTGGAGCTTTCACAGATACATCCTGAGCATAACTACTGTTGTTACCTTCAGAATCCGACTATACTATCTCTCCATCGTCTGGATCCATTCTCTGCTGATTATGAAAGCTCAAAATATTATCACTATATAGGGCTTATATAATAAAATTCGGCGGGCAGTCAAGTCACTCCGGGCAAGGTCACCTCTTGAAGAGGGACTGTTGTTAATAGATCTTGTGTGATATTATCAATACATGGTAATATTAATAAAAAGTGTATTGTATGCTTAAAGAGTCCACAAAAGCCAAATTCTACAGGATTGTCTAGGACAGCTCGATTTTAAGTCTTTCTTCAGTTATTTTTTTTTTCTATGCTTATGTCATCACCAAATATTCTTTGATATTCGTTACACATCTCTTCTCTCTCCACATCTGACAAGTGACAACACTCCCCATCTCTGTTTCTCTCTGCTTTATGTTTTCTATGCCTGCCCTGGTGTCACATAAGTAAAATCTTAATTTTCTTGCTCTGATTATGGTAATTTTCTAGCGTGTCCAGTTGTCATTCATTAAAAAAAAAAAAAACTTATTCACGATGTAGGATTCGAACACGGCGTGACTATCACATTTCCGGAGATAAGAAAGGTGAACCTTTTAAGGTTGCATGATTTCGTCATCCTGTGAAAGGGGGGGGGGTAATGGACGGGTGAACGGGTTGTGCTTCGACTACTTTTCCTACTCAGGTGACCTACATTCAACGTTTAAAGTAATAAGTATGTTGCATTATCCATTCGTGAATATGAAATATGTGGAAAAGAACGTACGTATGCTTATGCGTCCTGACATTGGTGTTATTATGTATTTAAATCTTTTATATAATTCTAAAGTTTTGCTTCAAATATTTATCCTAATATTGGCATACGATTTGATGTACAGTCAACATTGCAAATACTAGACAAACTACATTCAATAAGTCGCTATTCCAAGGCAAATTTGACATCTTCACAAAGTAATTTCTGGAGAGGGAATACTATGTATGTAGACTTGGATTACTATAGGAAAATATCTTTATTTATACCTTGTAACTCCATTGTTGTAAAAAAGAGAAAACAAATCAGGTAAAGTGGTCATACGGTCGACGTCAAGAAGAACAAGTACATGTTCCATCATGTCCAACGTCGGGTTATTACGTACCAAATTAAATGGAAGTGGCCCTGTAGGCACCTCAAAAAGGGGGGAAAACAAATAAGTCCCAAAGTGCATTATGATTTATGCAATAGATATAATAATTTTCTTATGGCTGCCAACTTTCACTTTCACGAGAATTATTATTTTCATTCTTATAATAATAATAATAATAATAATAATAATAATAATAATAATAATAATAATAATAATAATAATAATAATAATAATAATATTATATATTATTATTATTATTATTATTATTATTATTATTATTATTATTATTATTATTATTATTATTATTATTATTAGTTTCATTAGTAGTAGTAGTAGTAGTAGCAGTAGTATTCACTCAATCAGTTATCTTTTCTTCTTGTAAACATACATAATAACAGGGAGTTAAAGGCTTGTGAGTCAGCCAGAGATTATATACAGAGAAAGATGCGCAATCTAATTCAAACTATTCCGAGAATAATAATGACTCATCATCAGCAACTTTTACAATCCAAAGATAAGACACCGTCCTTTTCTAGGTCATGTTTTTGCAGCCTTGAAACCCGTGCCCCTTTAAGACGTAATATCAGGTTTCCCAAGGTCCATAGTATATTATAGCCATTTTAAAGCACTCGCCTTACTGCTTCAGCTATGTAGCCACACCTTAGCGATGGTAAGTTCATATTTTAGATGCTGCTTAACTGATTAATGGAGCCTTTGAAAGCCAATAACTTGAAGTAAGGCTACCTAATGATTAGTAA
>JAXCGZ010012561.1:0-12500 GCA_037179515.1 Halocaridina rubra | reverse complement strand
CTTGACTACTCGGTGGCTGGAGTACAACTTCAAGAGACAGAAAATGAGAGAGATCTAGGAGTAAACATACTGGCAGATTTGTCTCCAGAAATACATATAAATGGCGTAGTAAGGGCAGCATATGCATTCTTATCAAATGTAAGGGTAGCCTTCAGGCACATGGACAAGGAAATGTTCAGAAATATTTATGTAACCTATGTGAGGCCAAAACTCGAATATGCAGCCCCCTTTTGGAATCCGCACTTGAAAAAGCACATAGCTAAGCTTGAAAAAGTTCAAAGACATGCCACGAAACTGGTGCCAGAAATACGCAATCTCAGTTATGATGAGAGGCTGAGGGAATTAGACTTACCATCACTCGAAGCTAGAAGAGTGAGGGGGGGGATATGGTGAGAGTCTTTAAATTCCTTCATGGTTATGATAGAGTGGATAGGGATCGATATTTTGATATGGCTGGCTCTAGAACTAGAGGTCATAGTTTGAAGCTTCGTAAGAAAACTTCTTTGCAGGATGTAAGGAAATACTTTTTCAGTTTAAGAGTAGTTGATAATTGGAATTGGCTAAGCGAGGAGGTAGTTAATGCTATCTCAATCCATAGTTTTAAGGACAGGTATGATAAGTATCACTAAGTCTAAAATGGAACCGATCAGGAGACGGGAAGATACGAGCTTTGGGCTCTTTCCCGTAAACACAATTAGGTAATCACAATTAGGTAATCACACACAAACGAAACTGGGAAGAAAATGAGAACTGTGGAAAGTCTTTGCAATGAGAATGAGAGAACGAGAGGACTACAAGAATGAGCAATAAAAAATAAGGTCACTAAGTACGGAACTGCACGAAAACAGGGATGGGGGGAAGAGGAAGGGCGGTGGAGCAAGTAATAAACGGTCACAGGTCAGGCATACAGAGAGGAAATGCACCACGTGGGGTACAGTCTTCTGAGAGAGAGAGAGAGTAATAATAATAATAATAATAATAATAATAATAATCCTTTATTCCAATGTACATTGGGTATTTAAATAAGATACATATATATTCCAGATAGACATCTGTGGTGTACGATATAGACATACTAAAACAAGCAAATCATAAAGATGAGTGTACCATTAAAATTTACAAGTAAAATCTTCCTTTAAGAGCAACTTCTTAAGATTATATTTAAAAGTATACACTGAACCAGCATTTTTTAGTTCTCTGGGAAGCTGATTATATAAATGAGGTCCACGAATGTTTATATCTCTTGAGCCAATATCAGTTTTAGACCTTCGTACTAATAAATCTTCCCCTTGACGGGTAGTTAACCCGGTAACTGAGCTTACTGTAGAAAAATTATACAAGCAATCAGGAATATTGTTTCTTAGTATATTAAAAACAAAGGTACATATATCAAAAACATATTTATCTCTAATCTTTATCCATTCTAGATCTTTTAAAACAGGAGAGATGTGCTCGTATTTTCTTACATTGCCAACAGCCACTCGTGCTGCAAAGTTTTGTAACTTTTGTATTCTTTGTAATTGAGTCTTATTGGTACATCCCCAAACTTTGAGACAGTAATTAATTAAACTCATAGCTAAGGACTGGACAATTATTATACGAGTTGATGTTTCAAATGAGTCTTTTACCCTATTTAGATATATTAGAGTACCCATTACTTTTTTATAAATTTCATCTATATGCATTTCAAAGTTCATGTAACGGTCAAAATAGACACCTAGGTTCTTTACCGAGTTCATTGGCTTAATGATATTACCGTTAAAATTTATATGAAGATTGTCATCAACTTCTGATAATAATTGTCTGGATCCGATAAGAATAGATTGGGTTTTAGTTTCATTAAGTAACAGACCATTTTTTAGAAAGTAACGTTTAGCCATATACAAAATTTCTTCTGCTCTACGAATAATATTTTCTAAATCATTAATTTCTCCTTCAATTAAGATTTGAGTATCGTCAGCATATTGAATGACATAACAGTTAGGTAAATATTTTACTAGATCGTTTACATATATTAGAAAAAGTATAGGTCCTAGGATCGATCCCTGAGGGACCCCAAACAATACCTTCTTGCGACTTGAGACTACATCTTTTATTCTGACTGACTGGTAGCGGTTTTTTAAATAGTTCTCGAACCAGCTTGGGTCAATGTTCATTTTTTTGCATTTTTCTAATAGAGTGGTATGGTGTACGCTATCAAAAGCTTTAGAAAGATCGAGTAGTAGTAGCAATGATATTTTCTTATTATCTATATTTTTGTATATTTCATCTGATATTTTCAATAAGGCAGTTTCAGTTGATAATTTTGGCCTGAAACCGTGTTGACTTTTTGCAATAAGTTTATTTTTTTCAAGAAACTCACTTAACTGATTTGCAACAATCTTTTCAAGTATCTTTGATAAAATTGGTAGTAAAGAGATTGGTCTATAGTTAGAGACGTCGTCAGGATTTCCATTTTTAAAACCAGGAATTACATGGGGAGTTTTCCATAAATCTGGGTAGATATTGGTAACTATGGAAGTATTGATTATTACCGTCAGATAATAAGCTATTACAAATAATGAATCTCTAATAAAACGAAAACAAATTCCATCTGATCCATATGCATTAGAGTCTTTCAGATTTTTTATTACTAAGATTACTGTATTACAATCTACTGTAGTAGGGTTAAAGACATCATTACTTCTATTGAATGCACTATGTTCTTGAACATTATTATTATTATTACTACCATCATCACTATTATCATTACCATTACTACCACCATCATTATTATTTACACCATTATGAACATTTCTATTATTATTACTACTACCATCATCATTATTATTATTATTACCACCATTACTATTATTGATTTCATTTATTATTTCTTTTTTTGTTTTTTCAAAGGTTTTTTTCCCCACTTCAGCGAAAAAATTATTGAACTCTTCTGCTTTAGCACTTACATCTACCTCATCGGGTATAATTGATATGTTACTACTTTTATTACAGTTATTGGAAAGCATGGTTTTAGCAATTTTCCATGTATCAGAGATATTGCCTTTAGCGTTTTGAAATTCATTTTTGTAATACTGTTTCTTACTGTTACTTAATAATGATTTTACTTGTTTCTTATGCTCTGTAAACTTTTCTCTTAAAGGGATATTATCTCTTTGTAGCTTTACTTCATTTTGTAGTTTGTCTCTTTCTTTCATAATGTTTTTTATGTCATCTGTTATCCAAGGAGCGGGGGGACGAAATATTTCTCTTGTCACGAGTGGTGCACATCGATCTATACATGATGATAGGACACTGGTTAAAATTCTTACTTGTTTATTGATATTATCGGTATATAGAATTTCATTTAATTTATGTACTTCATTCATAAGTAAACTACAAAGTAATTCTTGTGAATAATTTCTTAAGCATCTGAATGTTTTAAAGATTGGTTGTCTCTTTGGTTTGCGAATATTTAGGGACGTTACAATTTCCTCGTGGTCTGCTATAGGGCTTGGCATTACGTCACACTTAGTTATCATATGTTTGGAGTTTGTTATTACTAGATCGATTTGGGAAACTGAAGTGGGAGTGATTCTAGTTGGTTTATTTATAATCTGTTCTAGATTTAAATTCTTAATAAGTCTACTCATTTTATTTTCTCTTTTTAGTTGATCATCATTAAAATCGCCATATATAAAAACTGGTTTGTTTTTTAAAATTATCTCCTTAAAAACGTCCAAAATATAGCTAAAAGAGGTTACCGAGGCTTTGGGGTGGCGGTACACGCAGCCTATGATAATAGAAGGAAACTTTTTATGTTGGACAGAGATCCATTTATCTTCCACTCCTTCGTGCTTCTCAGTTTCAAGATTTAGTTCAGTGGCCTTCAAATAATTTTTAACATATAAACATACACCTCCACCTCTACCACTGTCATAGCGATAAATATTATATGAAGGAATATTAATAAATGCATTGTTAATTGACGGATACAGCCATGATTCGCTAATGCAAAGAACATCAATATTTTCTTGTACAAGAGAGAGAGAGAGAGAGAGAGAGAGAGAGAGAGAGAAGACGTATGCACAACTGGTTTTTACCTCTTCTGGGCGTACCCGGGTCTGTACAGTATTTGGAATCCCAAAGTGCTTTCATTTTCTAAGCGAACATGCTAAAGAGCTTACCATCAATAAAATTATTTGCATAATTTGTCTATCTATCTATCTATCTATCTATCTATCTATCTATCTATCTATCTATCTATCTATCTATCTATATATATATATATATATATATATATATATATATATATATATATATATATATATATATATATATATATATATATATATAAACTTCCTATATTCATAGACATACCATGAACCCAGTGAAAGACACGACATTTCACTTATAAGGAAAGGACGAAAGAGTTAAGTCTTACCAAGTAAAATCGGAATAAAATGGGTGTATAATGAGCGATACTTTGAGATGGGTGATTCTAGAACTAGAAGTAAAAATTTGATGCTTTGTAAAAAGAAAAAAAATATAATGAAGTATTATTCTTTAGAGTAAAGGAGGGTTTACACGGTCAAACGGTTCATCGAACGCGGTTCAACAGACAAGTGTTTGAAGTGATGTTCGAACGTGTGAACGGGGTATTTGGTTCGACAAACGTGTTCGACAACCAAATACCCCGTTCACACGTTCGAACATCACTTCAAACACTTGTCTGTCGAACCGCGTTCGACGAACCGTTTGACCGTCTAAACCTCCCTTAAGAATATATGACTAACATTTGCTGATGGGAGAAACTGTAAACCCCAAGTGTTCACATTTCGTTTTAGGGCAAATATGAGAGGCCTCAAAAGAAAAAAAAAATCGTTCTTTATCGTGACCAGTATTAGATGAATCCAGGGAAATCCGACGCTAATGATGTAAAATCTTTCGGGTATTTAGACTAGTTGTTAAATTTTATTAAATTGGCCCGAATGGGGGTTAACTTTCACTTTCTAATTGGAAATACTTCAGTCTTTACTACTGGTTATTGCTGGCAGTGTCAGAATACAATTGGTATTGAATTATGTCGATAAGTACTGTCAGTATATGCATTTCCTCTACTTCACTTACTACTACTACTATTACTACTACTGCTGCTACTGCAATGAATAATAATAATAATAATAATAATAATAATAATAATAATAATAATAATAATAATAATAATAATAATAATAGTTATTATTATTATTATTATTATTATTATTATTATTATTATTATTATTATTATTATTATTATTATTATTATTATTATTATTATTATTAGTAGTAGTAGTAGTTTGCATATAGTGGTATACCTTATTCTCATCCTCAATAACTTTACGAAGGTGTTCGAAATTTGTTGTCACCCATCCCATACTCTCTCATTTTCATGTACACCTGGTCATCAAAGCAGAACGTTAGCCTGGAATTTCCCACGTTACACCCCTCTCCGCCCCCACAGACAAAAAAAAAAACACGACACCCCAACACCCCAAGGAGTCATCCCAATAACCACCTCCCTCAATTCCACGACACGCGTCGCTTGCTACATCCTCCTGGAGTTTTCCTACTTTCGAAAATTAGGAGAGAAGATACAACGTGCTCATCGCGTGGGTCCTTTCATCATGAAGGCGAGTAAGAGTTTTCTACTTGTGACATGGACTTTTCCTCTTCATTGTCATCTTACCCTCTCAGTAATAATAATAATAATAATAATAATAATAATAATAATAATAATAATAATAATAATAATAATAATAATAATAATAATAATAATATTATTATTATTATTATTATTATTATTATTATTATTATTATTATTATTATTATTATTATTATTATTATTATTATTATTAGCAGTGTGTCCTTTACGATTAAATTTACAATGAATACACATTAACAATATTAACGAATCATAAGTCAGATTCTGTACTAGGCTCTGTTCCTTAAAGTGTTTTAAATAGCCGTTACACAGGCTTTTGTTGCCGTTGTTAGCTTGCCAGCAAAGAATTAATTATCTTGAAGATTCGCTGGGAACACAACTCACCAGTGTAACAGAGATGGTGATCATTTAATTGTATCCATATATCAATTCATTTAATATTTTATTTACCTATTTCTTCATTCATTTTATATATATATATATATATATATATATATATATATATATATATATATATATATATATATATATATATATATATATATATATATATATATATATATATATATATATATATATATATATATATATATATATATATATATATATATATATATATATATATATATATATATATATATATATATATAGTATATATATATATATATATATGTGTGTGTGTGTGTGTGTGTGTGTGTGTGTGTGTGTGTGTATTTACCTAAATGTATTTACCTAATTGTGTTTACGGGAAAGGGCCCAAAGCTCGTATCTTCCCGTCTCCTGATCGGTTCCATTTTATACCTAGTGATACTTATCATACCTGTCCTTAAAACTATGGATTGATATTGCGTTAACTACCTCCTCGCTTAGCCAATTCCAATTATCAACTACTCTTTCACTGAAAAAGTATTTCCTTACATCCTGCAAAGAAGTTTTCTTACGAGGCTTCAAACTATGACCTCTAGTTCTAGAGCCAGACATATCAAAAAATCGATCCCTATCCACTCTATCATAACCATGAAGGAATTTAAAGACTCTCACCATATCCCCCCTCAATCTTCTAGCTTCGAGTGATGGTAAGTCTAATTCCCTCAGCCTCTCATCATAACAGAGATTGCGTATTTCTGGCACCAGTTTCGTGGCATGTCTTTGAACTTTATCAAGCTTATCTATGTGCTTTTTCAAGTGTGGATTCCAAAAGGAGGCTGCATATTCGAGTTTTGGCCTCACATAGGTTACATAAATATTTCTGAACATTTCCATGTCCATGTGCCTGAAGGCTACCCTTACATTTGATAAGAATGCATATGCTGCCCTTACTATGCCAATTATATGTATATCTGGAGACAAATCTGCCAGTATGTTTACTCCTAGATCTCTCTCATTTTCTGTCTCTTGAAGTTGTACTCTAGACACCGTGTAGTCAAGCTTGGGCCTTCTTGCACTTGTACCCAATCTCATTACCTTACATTTTGAAGTATTGAATTTCATTAGCCACTTTTCTGACCACTCATGCAGACTATTTAGATCCTCCTGAAGTTCTCTACCATTGTTCTCGTTTTTTACTTTCTTCACAATCTTTGCATCATCTGCAAACATATTCCTGAATGAATTTACAGACTCTGGTAGGTCATTTACATATACAAGGAACAAAAGTGGCCCTAAAACTGAACCCTGTGGAACTCCACTACTAACTCTTCTCCATTCAGACACTGAGTGTCCTACTCTAACCCTCTGTTCCCTTCCTTCTAAGTATGTTTTTATCCATTCCAAGACATTTCCACCTATTCTAGCCATTGCTTGCAGCTTCCTAATAAGTCTCCCATGTGGAACAGTGTCAAACGCTTTCTGGAAGTCTAGGAATATGCAATCTGCCCAACCCTCTCTTTCCTGTAAGATTCGGCTTACCTCATCATAAAATTCTAATAAGTTTGTTACTGTTGATCTACCTTCTCTGAAGCCATGTTGCCTCACTGACAAAAAGTTGAAGGATTCCAAGTGAAGAGAGATATGTTTCCTTAGTAGTTTCTCCATAACTTTGCAAACTATGCTGGTCAAGGAAACTGATCTATAGTTCAGAGCCGTATCCCTCCTTCCCTTTTTGAAGATAGGTATCACATTAGCTTGTTTCCAGCATCTTGGAATCTCCCCTGACTCCAGTGACTTTTTAAATATGATACTTAGTGCCACTGATATTGAGTTTGCACATTTTTTAAGTACATGAGGGGTTATGTCATCAAGACCTGTAGGTTTATGAACATCTAAATCCATCAGTGCTTTGCATACCTCTGTGGCTGTAAGGTTGATGTTCTCTTATACCGGCCCTTGAGCTTCTATCTCTGAAATCTGAGGGGGTGGGGTATTTTCTACTGTAAATACTGACTGAAACTCCTTGTTCAATTCTTTGCAGATCTCTTCATCCGTCACAGTGATGCTTCCATCCGCTATCTTTAGCCTTAAAACCTGTGGAAAAGCTTGGGATTTTCTCTAGCCTTCCTGGTGATGTCCCTTTCATAGTCTCTCTCTGCCTCTCTCCTTTTACTTAGGTAGTCATTTCTTGCTCTTTTGTAGGTTTGCCAGGCATTTATGTTCTTTCTCCTCCTATACCTTTTCCAGCATTTGTCTCTCCACTCCTTAGCTCTTTTACACTCATTATCGAACCATTTCTCTCTGGCATGAATTACACCTACTTTGGTGACAGGTATGCAGCTATCTACTATCTTCCCATATTTCTCACAAAAGATGTCATACATTTCTTCTACAGATTTGTTGTAAAATAAGGTTCTCCAGTCAATAACTGGGCAAAAAGCTCATTCATTTTGATGTAATCTCCTTTCGGATAGTTCCTCCTCATGTCCTCAGTGCCTCTACTCTCAGGCAGAATATCTTCAATGATATACTCCATCAACAACACACAGTGGTCACTCTTTCCAATTGGTGGTTCATACTCAAATTTTTCAATATCCAACATATTTTCTGTGAATACTAGATCAAGTAGTGAAGGCTCATCCCCACCCCTGGCCCTCGTTGGTTCCATTACATGTTGGTGTAGGAAATTCCCTTGTACGCAATCTAGGAATCTTGCCCCGAATGTAGTCCTCACCACTGTGTGGGTCATGATTTATTCAATATATCTCTTTATGATTAAAGTCTCCCATAATCAAAATCCTACATTGTCTCTCCCTTGCCATGTTAACAAATGAGTTTATGACTTCAAAAGTACCTATATGACTTTCCTCATAAACTTCTAGCCTATTCTGGTTCCTTGGTGGGTTATATACAACAGTTATTATTATGGTCTCTGGCCCAGTATTTATGCGAGCAACAAGAAATTCCTTGAACTCACTTTATATAGCCAAGTTTATTTCTTCAACTTGAATCCTTTCACTTATGAGCAGTTCTATCCCTCCACCAGTCCTCTCAGATCTTTCAACCCTTAATATTCTGAAGCCCTTAGGAAAAACTGTGACACTGTTTATGTCCTCACTCAACCTAGTCTCTGTAATTGCTACTATATCTGCCTTACTGTTGTGAATCCTATCTTTTAATTCTACTGCCTTACCAGCTAATCCATCAACATTTAAGTGTATAACAATCTTAATGAGGCCCCATCCCCTGATCTTCTGTCATTATCCTCTTTATCTCCCCTTTGTCAGGAAGAACTCTGAAATGAGAATTTTTCTTTCTCCTCTTCATTTCTTTCTTCATTTAACCTTCTTGCCTCTTCCAACAAGTTTTTGATCTTTCCCATCTCTTCCTGTGTTCTGTATCGTCTAATGAACACTTCTTTGAATTCTTGAAGGTCTTTTAGACTTTTTTTTCTCAACAATATTTCCCTACATGTTTCCCCTCTCTCAAGGTTACATTTGTTGGTCTCGGCTTTCCTTCCCTCGAATATTTGCCTAGTTGGTGTATGTTTACAATATCCTCAGGATTACAAACTACTTCAAACAAACAAACAAACAAACATTTATTTCCATTTTGTACAATGGTTATTCAACATTAATAGTAACTTATAAGTAGACATGTAGTTAAACTAATAAATAAGAGGGTTAGACATATAGTTAAATTAAATGTAGCTTTCATAGAAAATAATAATGCTGTAATAAAAATTTTAACAATAATGTTAATAATAAAGTAGTAAGTATGCCACTAGATACAGGATCATTATTATCGACATCATTTCCATATTTGTTTCCTTACAATGAGAATAATTAGTTCTTAATGAGCAGCAACTATTTGTCCAAAAGAAAACTGTATAGTTTGCCTTTGAAAGCTGTGAAGGAGGATGCATTTTTAAGATGCTCTGGAATATTATTCCAGAGTGTTGGCCCTTTGATAGTGATCATCTTTGAACCTGCTTCTGTGTTTGTTCTGTGAATAAAGAGCTCACTGCTCTGTCTTGTGTTGGTTCCCCTTATATCCCTGACTGTTTTTAAATCAAATAGCCAGCTAGGATAATGATGGTCCAAAATTTTGAATACAAAAACATAAATAGCATAAGCGACCTTATTTTCTGCCCGCAGCCACCCAAGTTTATTGAGAGCTGGTGTGATGTGGTCATATTTTCTTATTCCTCCCAGGGCAACTCGAGCTGCAAAATTAATAAGCTTCTGTATTCTGTTTATCTGAGTCTTAGTGGTAGCTCCCCAAACAGTTGTGCAGTAATTAATGTGACTTAGGGCTAGAGATTCAACAACAGTTATTCGAGTGGTAGTCTCAAAATTGTCTTTTATACGTGATAAGTACATTAATGTTCCTGTAACCTTTTTGCATACTTTATCTATGTGGGAATCAAACAACATGTGGTTATCAAAGTGAATTCCTAGGTTTTTGACTGTTTTGCTAGGTGTGATAATATTGTCGCAAAAATTAATTGTTGTGTTTTCTGGAATTTGTGCTATGTGGAACCTTGAACCAATAAATATGCACTGTGTTTTACTTTCGTTAATTAACAGCCCAATTTCTTGGAAATAGGTTTTAATTTTTGACAGAGTGTTTTCTGCTCTTAAAGTTAGCTCTGGGAGATTATTAATATCACCACTAAGGAGTAGTTGAGTGTCATCTGCATATTGTACGACTAGACAGTCAGAAATGAAAGAAGATAGATCATTTACGTAAATGGAGAAGAGGATAGGACCAAGTACTGATCCCTGTGGAACACCAAATGATACATTTTTTGGCACAGAGATAATGTTGTTAAGACGTATGGACTGTTTACGATTAGATAGATACTCGCTAAACCAGCTTGGATCAATATTTAAGTTAATACATTTACTTAAAAGAATTTCATGGTTTACACTGTCGAAGGCTTTTGATAAGTCTAGTAATATAAGCAAAGATATTTTTTTCATATCTATATTATTTTATATACTATTCGTAACTTTAAGCAGTGCAGTTTCCGTCGAGAGTTTTGGTCTGAAACCATGTTGGTTAATCGTTAGAAGTCTATTTGATTCTAAATATGACATAAGTTGGCATGCAACAATTTTTTCTAATATTTTAGAGAAAATAGGTAGCAGGGAAATGGGACGATAGGTTCGTCACATCTTCTCTGTCCCCCTTTTTATGCAGAGGTATTACATGTGCTATTTTCCAAGAGTCAGGAAACTTTTTAGTAACAATGGAAGTGTTCATAATAGTTAGAATATAGGATGCAATCACGGGTAGAGCATCTTTGATGAACTGAAATGGTATACCATCTGAACCATAAGAGCCAGAGTTTCTTAGGCTCTTTATGGTAAGAATTAGGGTAGCACAATCGATAGGATTTATCTTGAAGTACTCTCTTGTGATTTCATTGGAAGAATTGTCTTTTAAGCAATTACTCATATTCACTGAGTTGATGTTTTCTTGATTTTTTTCATATGTATTTTTGCCAACGTTAGCAAAATAGTTATTAAAGTTATCTGCTTTGTCTTTCAACTCCGTAATATTTTCATAACTTTCTGAGGTACTCTTTTTCATTTGGCATCATGCTTCTTATCACTTTCCATGTTGCTGCTGTATCATGTCTAGAGTCATTAAATTGTTTTTTGTAAAAGTCTTTATTACTTACACTGATGAGAGATCTGACACGTTTCTTTTCTTATCAGGTCTACAACCATAGCTTTATTTTCTTCAAGTCTCCCCTGCCATGTTGGCTTCTGGGATTCGCTTATGCCTGAGATTACCACTGTCGTCTCTTTATCAAGTGCCTCTTTGATGAGTGGGTTTGCCCTTTCCATCACATCGTCTTTCATTTTTCCGATTACTGTCTCTTTATAGTCAACTGTTTGCATGTTTTCCAGTGCCATCACCTTTACAGCCTCTTTTACTGCCACATTCCCCTTTAGTGCATCAGCAAAGGAAGTTTTCATGGCATCATTTTCCATATTCAGCTCCTGGAACTCTTTTCTAAACTGTTCAATGTTTTCCTTAATCTGGACATTCCAAGCTACAGTTTCGTCTCTCTCAGAAGAGAGCAGTGAACTAACATCTAATTCATTTAGGTTGTCGTTCAGCTGTTTGTTGTTATCTTCTTGTTTAGAAATTCTAGTTTCTAGTTCACTCTTTTCCCCTTCCAGCTTCTTTATTCGTTTTTCTAGTTCATTTCTCTCTTGTCCTTGTGCTTTATTTGCTTCCTTCAAAAATCTTATTTCCTCTCTTAGTGTTTCATTCTCTTTCATTTCTCTATCCATAGTCCGAATTTTATCATCAAGGCTTATAACTATTGCCTCTAAATCTTTGATTTTCTGTTTTAATCTCCTAATAGCTACCCCTCCTCCCGACCCCTGGGTGGGAGAGGTGTGTGTGTGTGTGCTACTTTGGCTATATA
>JAXCGZ010012560.1:10000-17500 GCA_037179515.1 Halocaridina rubra | reverse complement strand
TGGTAGATTATTTGAAAACCTCTAAGAATGCAAAACTGCATTGTATTTGATTCATCACAGGTTTACCTCGGTCAATGTTGAGAGGGAGAATTACATGTTTCTGGTGATCATTGGCCGGTGGGAGAAAGGTAAAAACATCAGAGTGGGGTAGGTGCAGTAATGCCCTTTGTAAGCATCAAAGCAACTTCAGTTGGAGCTTCAGTTATTTCTCTTTGGTTCAGCACACTAAGCGGTGGACACTTGTTCCTCAAGTCCCGGGTGCAATTCTGACTGAAAGAGGTATATTATTTGGAAACAATTACTATTTAATGCCTAAGTTATTCATGATTAGGCTGAGAATATTTAGAAATGTTCACTATTGGCTTGAGGGCAGACACACCTGGTGGTGGTAATGGTTCTGCCTTCATCCTTGCACCTCCCAATAGATCTGCTTCTTTCACTCTTCACTATTCTAACATTCGTGCCCTGAATTCTAATCTATCGTCTGTGAAACAGCACTTGGGTACTTTCCTTCCTAACCTCCTCCTCCTATCTGAAACCCAGCTGTCTATCCATGCATCCACTGACCCATTTCAAATATCTCATTATAACCTGTATACTTGTTTTCATTCCAAAGGTGGGGTCTTAGCCTGCTGCAACAGTAACACTTCTATTGAAAGGCTCATGGATCTTGAATCTCCTGACTTTGATGTTCGCTAGCTAAAAATCTATCTCTCCACTACCATTATATTCCTTTGCTCTGCTACTGTTCTCCAAACTCCACCGAGTTTGTGATTTCTTAGAATATCTGTCCTCGTGCTATGAGTTCTTGCTATCTTCTCAGCCACATGCCAAAGTTCTCTAGATTAGAGACTTCAATGTACACCACAGTGAGTGGCTTAATTCTTCTCACACTGATGTGGGAGGAAGTGAGGCCCTCGCTTTCTCTATTACTCACGATCTGGAGCAAATTATCAAACTTAATACTCGTGTTCCTGATTGACATGAACATGCAGCAAACACTCTTGACCTATTTATTACTTCTAACCCTTCAAATTACTCTTATTCTGTGCTTTCCCCTCTTGGTAAATCTAACTATTCTGTGATTTCAATCTCTTCCATTTTCGCTCCCCTCCACCAATCCCTCCTACTCCGAGCCGCCTTTGGCACTTTGAGCGTACCCAACATGAAAATTTGCATAAATTCCTCTCTGAATTCCCTTGGGATGACTACTGCTTTCGATCCCACAACCCTGATCAGGTAGCCCTAAAAGTTATCTAGATCATGACCTCGGGAATGGAGGCATACATCCCCTCCTGTACAAAAACTTTCTGTCACCCTAAACGTTTTGACCATGCTTGCTCCATGGCTATCCAGACCATTAACCGGGCACACTGATCTTACCAAGCCTCACCTTCCGATTTAACTAGTTCTGCTTATATTGTAGCTAGGAATCGCTGAACTGCTCAGATGCGAAAGTCTAAGGCTTCGTTTATAAAAAGGAAAGTTGATGACCTTAACTCCTCTCCTACTGACAAATGCTTCTGGTCATAGCCAAAAACCTCTCCAAAAACTTCTGAAACTCAAGCTTTTCCCCTCACATTTGTTCTGAAGGTTTATAGCTTGCTCTCCCACTAACAAAACCACTCTCTTTGGCTCTCATTTTCTTTGCCAACTCTTTTATACATTATTCCAGGGCACCTTTCCTTCAATCTTTACCCCTCTCTAACCCTATGCCCTCCTTTATCCTTTCTTCACGTAAAGTCCATAAGGTTCTTTGTTCGTTAAAGAAAAATAAGGCATCTGGTCCCGATGGTATCCCTGCAAGGCTCTCATGCTTTGCCGTCTTTTTTGCTTTGTTTTGTCAACCAGTATCTATCCTTCATCTTGGAAGCATGCTCGAGTTCAACCTGTTCCTAAGAAAGGTGGCCGTTCTATTCCTTCATGCTACCGACCTATTGCCCTAACCTCCTCTATTGCTAAAGTTTTCGAAACTTTGTTCAATGCTCACTTCTTGAAACACCTTGAATCTAACTCACTTATCTCCGATCACCAGTACGGCTTCCGCAAGGCAAGATCCTCTTTTGAGCTCCTGTACTATCTTACTCAAGTAGGGTCACCTTCTCTGAGGAAATATGGGAAATCCTTTGTCGTCACCCTTGATATCTTTAAGACTTTCGACAAAGTATGGTACAAGGCCTTGTAGGCCAAACTCCATGTCTAAGTCTTTAACCTTTCTATCTGTTCTCTGATTTCCAGTTTTCTTTCTGACCATTTTATATCTTTACTTGTTGATTGTGCAACATCTAGCCCTTTCTCTGTTACCAGTGGTGTTCCACAGAACTCTGTTCATTCACCTACTCTGTTCCTTCTCTTCATCAATGATCTTCAACGATCCCCATCTTCGTCTCTTCTTCATGCCTTTGCTGACGATTCTGCCCTTCACTCTTTCTCTGCTTTTTCTTCACAACCTTCATCTGCAACTCGTAATCAGTCTTGTATCACTCTTTCTTTTAATGTGAACTCCGATCTGCAGAGGGTTTCTGAGTGGGGAACTCAAAATTTTGTTAAATTCAATGTCTCCAAGACAGTTTCTGGCTATCTTTTTATCTTCTTCCTCTCCTGATAACCCTATTGTCATTGAAACTAATGAAATTTACCCTCTTAATTCTATCAACATATTAGGAATTCATACAGCCTCTAACTAGTTTTTAAGGAAGCACATATTCCAAATATCTAAATTTTTATCAAAAAAACTTGTGTGTCCTGCTTCGTTTTCGTCACCACTTTTCCTCTTTACAGTTACTTAAAATCTATAAAGGTCTTTTCCATCCTTATTTAGAATACTGCTCACACCTCTGAGGTGCTTCTTCATATACTTAACTCCTTGATAGGGTGGAATCTAAGGCAGTCAGACTCATTAATGAACCTTCTCTTACTTCTAATCTGGATTCTCTCTCTCTTCGCCATAAGGTATTACCCCTTTCTCTTTTATATCGCTACTTTTTCCATTGCTTATCTGATGAATTGGGGAGTTGCATCTTCCCCCATTGCCAAGACCGCGTCACACTCTCCAAGCGGCCTTATCTCACAGGTACTGTGTGGAGATTTGTAGCTCGCAGATTGGTCAGTGCAACAACTGCTTCTTTTCATCTACCTCCAGACTCGGGAACTCTCTTCCTCCTTTTGTCTCTCCTAATTCTTATGACCTATCTTCCTCCAAAAATCAGATCTATCGCAATCTCAGGGCCTAATCCCCCATATCTGTAGGTCCTTTATGCTTTGACTATTTTTTTTGTCTGTTGTGTTCTTTTGTGTAACATTACCTCATCTCTGCCTTGTCCCTAACCTATTTGCTTTTCCTTCATCTTCGTGTTTTCTCGTGCCCGAGCCTTTATTAATGAGGGCAGTTTTGCGTGTCCCGGTGTCACACTCATAAAAAATATTCGCCTCTTTTTGTATATTTGAAGTCTGTTTGAGGTAGGCAAGACTGTGATAGTCAAGTCTCCACTAACAAGCTCTAATTAAGATAATTAATTTTTTTCTTGGGACACTGGAGTGATAACCTGCTGCTGCATTAAAAACTTAGGATCGTCATATCATTCAAGAATGGGAGTTTGTCTTGACACAAAGCTATATTTTAAAGCATATCATAAAAATCGATTTTTTCTACGAAAAGTGCGTTTTTCAGGGAGACAGTCCCGTTAAATATGTTAAATACATGGTTTATAAAATTCTGTAGCATATGGCACAACTAATAATGAAGTTGGCTGGCATCTAGAGGTATAATTTAGCATATCGTCATTAGGCGCCTGATATTTGAGGAAGTATTAAGCAAATTTATACATCAAGAGGTAAATACACCACGTGGTCCATACATCTACAAAGATGAAAAAACGAGCAAACATACGATACAGTGTTAAAAGTAAAATGTCAACACATATGAAAAAATCTGAGATAACTGATCATGCATTTGCAGACAATTATGTCATAGACTGGAAGGATGTCAGAATTTTGGAAAAAGTATGGAAGAACACGAGAGTTCACCTAGAAAAAAAAGTCAAGATGAAAAGGTTTGAAAAAGCCTACGTCGACTCTACAGCTCTCTTTTCGACACAACGTCAATTTGTAACGAAATTCAATCTTAATGATGGAGAACTAGATGGAACCAACATTAGTAAAAAGACCATAAAAAATGCATCTTCCACTGTTTGGTGGATGCTAGAGCTTTTAAGGATTTTGCAGCCTATAGTGTGCCTATGATTGTTCCAGTGTGCTAAATTACCTATCTTTGTCAAGGAAGCTTTATTTTTTTTAAACTTCCTTTAATATAATATGGTTTTCATTTGTTTTTGACTTTTGGAATTGTAAAGAGTAAGATGAGATATACTGTATATTTTGTTTTTGGTAAGATTACTGTACTTTTTCAGGATCATGTATATGCTTGTGTGGCACGAGCTGCATTTTTTTTCACTTCAATCTATTCAATTTATGTAACTGATGAAAGCCGGTGTGGCCAATAGTAAATTTCCAATTATCTCTATTAATTGATCTGTACATAGTATGATTAGATATACTGTACAACTTGTTTATCATAAGATATAAGTACTGACTGTGTGGTAAGTCTTGCAAAGACAATTCTTTCATTTCAAATCTTGTTTCAATATTTTTTGATTAGTTATTGACTCACGCTGTTTTGCGAAATAAAATTATGAAATATGTATAACATGTCATAATCTATATAAGACTTCAAATCATTGCTCTATACATGGTTACATCAGCTAGCTCAGTAGACTCCACACCAGAAGTGCTAACAAAGTTGGCTCACAGGTTATTTCTTTAGAAGTAGATTCTGTCATGTTGAACCTATCCAAAATGTTCTCAGTGTATCTTGTTTGGTTAATTACAATAATGTTTACACCTTTAATAAAAGAAATACCAAGGAGCCATTTTATTGTACCCAGATAAGTAATTTTGAAAATTTTGCATAAATATTGTGTTCAGTTGCTCATTAATGACATATTACTACTACCAATGATGGAATTATCAGTGCATATCAGGACCAATACAATTTAAATCTTTTTATCTTTTTCTATATAAGCAATTGTCAGTTCGTGATTATTCAAATTTTTCTGATAGAAAAAACTTATAATAACTTCTTCCACATTTTGTCAATTTGTTTCAGTTCATACAGTGAATTTTTCAGTTAACAGTGCTAAACACTCCCATTGCCATCTCTTTCTGTATAACTTCCAACTTGTTTTACATATATTTTTCCATCCTTTCCAACCTTCAGAAATGCTGTTCCACATCCAACTGGTGGATTATCAAATGTCTTTGTTCTACAACTGTTGGAGCAAACGTCTCTCTGTAAGTGATGTCTTTCACTTGGGTTCAGGTTTCACTTCGGGCAACTCATTGAGTTTGAAGGAGTAATTACCATTATAAATATTCGTCGATATCACAAGTAACATATTCATCTAGATGCTTATGTCTGCTTCTCTCTTTTGTAGGATATTTTTTTCCTGCATCTGTACTTGCTTTTGATGGGGTTCTTCTTCCGTTATCTGCATTCTGTTACGTCTTGCCTCAATATGCATGGAGTAGTCATGTCTAAGTATCGTATCCAGCAGAATGTTATCATTTATACTTGCCTCAGTTCTGGTCGGTCTCGTAATACTTGGCAGACTGTCAGAACTGTTAAAACTAGGTGAGTTGCCCATAAACTGGACACATATTACCTTCTTAACTGATTGATTGGCGCAAAAATAAATCAGGTATGCTGGACTCCGGTGATCATAACCTACAAATATTCCTTCTTTACTCCTAGGATCAAGTTTCTTCTATCTTGGTCATAAGCATAGCATCATGATCCGAAGATATTCATACTGTTGAGATTTGGTTCTCTTGGTATCATCAACGTTACAAGTCCTAGGATTATACCACTTGTTCTGATATAGCATGCAGTCTTTACAGTAAAGCTCCACATGCTTATCGGTAATTGTGCTTTGATCAGTAAACATCAAGCTATGTCAAGAACTGACCTTTGGAATCTTTCAACCATCCATAATATTATTCTTAGTAAGCAGAAATTTTGACTCCTTACTCATAAACTCCATTCCTTATTCACATGTTAGGCGCTTGATATTTTCATAAGGTGAGATGTCTGCTACTTTCCTCTTCATTACCCTTTCATTATTTTTTTTTATTTCTCAAGAGATAAGCTTTGAAGGCAGTAGAGTAGTCATCAAAATAGGGATGCCATGCTTGAATCCTCCTCGTGCACTTGGTTCAATAGGGCCCACAGCATCACCGTGAATTAATTCTAATTGATCTAGGGCCTTCTGGTCAGTCTCTCTATTCCTAGTTTGTATCACCTTACCAAGGGAACATGTGCTTCAGTTAGATTTGGGCATAGGTTTTATAGGCTTTCCATTAACAGCTGCTTAAAACTTTTGTACATCAGTTAAATTACAATGCCTAAAAAATCTGTGCCACATCTCTAGGCTATGCTTATCTTTCCCCAGCATGAACTTTATCAAGGTTTTCATTCTCAGAATTATTTTGGAACAGCTTGTTCTCATCCGTAATGTCAAACTTCCTGCTGGCCTCGGTAATCAGTGTGCTGTCATTAAGTGCTAACATAATGCTATGACCACTCTTTATTGTCGTCCATACAGGATATATTCATTGCTTAAAACCTGTTACATTAAGAGTATCTTTCAGCAATAGGCTCTGGGGGCTACTGTCTTTGTCTTGAATGATGTTCCTCACAGTGACAACACCTTGTACATAACCTTAATGTCTCCGTCCATCTGCAAAGCTTTATGTAATGATTCTCGGGATTGAATGTTTCTTGGATTGTTTCAAGATATTGGTTATAAATTTCAGTGTGTGATATAAAACCACTATCATCCATGAGAAAATGTTCATCTGCTCCCAGTTATAATACTTTATCCATCCTGTTATCGGTCTTAACTTCCTCGGATTGCTGAAGTCTTGGAGAATATTACATGTAAAGTTAAAGTGCCCTTTCCAGTTGCGTCATTTGTGGAATTCACAGACTTGTTGCTCTTCTTTGGTCTTCCCTTTCTACATTCTTCTGTTTAATTAATAATTAAATAGTGAAAATTACAAAATCTTCTAGGATTATAGGTTCTACTAACCTTATTACCTTCACCATGTTAATTACATTTGAATGTGAAGTTATCTGTTTCACCAAATAAGTAGCCTGGCAAAGTAAGCCTATTTTCAGGTCTTCATATTTATATTGGGGGGGGAGCTGGATCGGTTAGCAATATCCACAAAATCTGTATTTTGCTGTGGTAATCCATCAAGTGAACAAACTACTTTAAGGCGGTCACATAATAACCTAGCCCATTTATTTAAGTGCTGAAACAGCCTCGTCGATGGATTCTAAGTACAATGCAGCAGAATAATCTCCCATTTTCGAGTTCATAAAGGCCCTCCATGAAGGAAAAATTCTGTTTTTCTAGCTCTCTTGTGTAATATTTCTCAGCA
>JAXCGZ010012559.1:2500-22624 GCA_037179515.1 Halocaridina rubra | reverse complement strand
GTGTGTGTGTGTGTGTGTGTGTGTGTGTGTGTGTGTGTGTGTGTGTGTGTGTGTGATTACCTAATTGTGATTACCTAATTGTGTTTACGGGAAAGAGCCCAAAGCTCGTATCTTCCCGTCTCCTGATCGGTTCCATTTTAGACTTAGTGATACTTATCGTACCTGTCCTTAAAACTATGGATTGAGATAGCATTAACTACCTCCTCGCTTAGCGAATTCCAATTATCAACTACTCTTACACTGAAAAAGTATTTCCTTACATCCTGCAAAGAAGTTTTCTTACGAAGCTTCAAACTATGACCTCTAGTTCTAGAGCCAGCCATATTGAAATATCGATCCTTATCCACTCTATCATAACCATGAAGGAATTTAAAGACTGTCACCATATCCCCCCTTACTCTTCTAGCTTCGAGTGATGGCAAGTCTAATTCCCTCAGCCTCTCATCATAACCGAGATTGCGTATTTCTGGCACCAGTTTCGTGGCATGTCTTTGAACTTTTTCAAGCTTAGCTATGTGCTTTTTCAAGTGTGGATTCCAAAAGGGGGCTGCATATTCGAGTTTTGGCCTCACATAGGTTACATAAATATTTCTGAACATTTCCTTGTCCATGTGCCTGAAGGCTACCCTTACATTTGATAAGAATGCATATGCTGCCCTTACTACGCCATTTATATGTATTTCTGGAGACAAATCTGCCAGTATGTTTACTCCTAGATCTCTCTCATTTTCTGTCTCTTGAAGTTGTACTCCAGCCACCGAGTAGTCAAGCTTGGGCCTTCTTGCACTTGTACCCATTCTCATTACCTTACATTTTGAGGTATTGAATTTCATTAGCCACTTTTCTGACCACTCATGCAGATTATTTAGATCCTCCTGAAGTTCTCTACCATTGTTCTCGTTTTTTACTTTCTTCACAATCTTTGCATCATCTGCAAACATATTCATGAATGAATTTACACACTCTGGTAGGTCATTTACATATACAAGGAACAAAAGTGGCCCTAAAACTGAACCCTGTGGAACCCCACTACTAACTCTTCTCCATTCAGACACTGAGTGTCTTACTCTAACCCTCTGTTCCCTTCCTTCTAAGTAAGTTTTTATCCATTCCAAGACATTTCCACCTATTCTAGCCATTGATTGCAGCTTCCTAATAAGTCTCCCATGTGGAACAGTGTCAAACGCTTTCTGGAAGTCTAGGAATATGCAATCTGCCCAGCCCTCTCTTTCCTGTAAGATTTGGCTTACCTCATCATAAAATTCTAATAAGTTTGTTACTGTTGATCTTCCTTCTCTGAAGCCATGTTGCCTCACTGACAAAAAGTTGAAGGATTCCAAGTGAAGAGAGATATGTTTCCTTAGTAGTTTCTCCATAAGTTTGCAAACTATGCTGGTCAAGGAAACTGGTCTATAGTTCAGAGCCGTATCCCTCCTTCCCTTTTTGAAGATAGGTATCACATTTGCTTGTTTCCAGCATCTTGGAATCTCCCCCGACTCCAGTGACTCCTTAAATATGATACTTAGTGCCACTGATATTGTGTTTGCGCATTTTTTAAGCACATGAGGGGATATGTCATCAGGACCTGTAGCTTTATGAACATCTAAATCCATCAGCGCTTTGCATACCTCTGTGGCTGTAAGGTTGATGTTCTCTAATACCGGCCCTTGAGCTTCTATCACTGCAATCTGAGGGGGTGGGGTATTTTCTACTGTAAATACTGACTGAAACTCCTTGTTCAATTCTTTGCAGATATCTTCGTCCGTCTCAGTGATGCTTCCATCCGCTCTCTTTAGCCTTAAAACCTGTTCTTTTACCTTCAGTTTTCCTCTGATAAAGCTGTGGAAAAGCTTGGGATTTTCTTTAGCCTTCCTGGTGATGTCCCTCTCATAATCTCTCTCTGCCTCTCTCCTTTTACTTAGGTAGTCATTTCTTGCTCTTTTGTAGGTTTGCCAGGCATTTATGTTTTTTCTCCTCCTATACCTTTTCCAGCATTTGTCTCTCCACTCCTTAGCTCTTTTACACCCATTATCGAACCATTTCTCTCTGGCATGAATTACACCTACTTTGGTGACAGGTATGCAGCAATCTACTATCTTCCCATATTGCTCACAAAAGATGTCATACATTTCTTGTACAGATTTGTTGTAAAATAAGGTTCTCCAGTCAATAACTGCAAAAAGCTCATTCATTTTGATGTAATCTCCTTTCGGATAGTTCCTCCTCATGTCCTCAGTGCCTCTACTCTCAGGAAGAATGTCTTCAATGATATACTCCATCAACAACACACAGTGGTCACTCTTTCCAATTGGTGGTTCATACTCAATATTTTCAATATCCAACACATTATCTGTGAACACTAGATCAAGTAGTGATGGCTCATCCCCACCCCTGGCTCTTGTTGGTTCCATTACATGTTGGTGTAGGAAATTCCCTTGTACGCAATCTAGGAATCTTGCCCCAAATGAGTCCTCACCACTGTGTGGGTCAAGATTTATCCAATCTATCTCTTTATGATTAAAGTCTCCCATAATCAAAATCCTACATTTTTTCTCCCGTGCCATGCTAACAACTGAGTTTATGACTTCAATAGTACCTATATGACTTTCCTCATAAATTTCAAGCCTATTTTGGTTCCTTGGTGGGTTGTATACAACAGTTATTATAATGCTCTCTGACCCAGTATTTATGCGAGCAACAAGAAATTCCCTGAACTCACTTTCTATAGCCAAGTTTATTTCTTCAACTTGAATCCTCTCACTTATGAGCAGTGCTATCCCTCCACCAGTCCTCTCACATCTTTCAACCCTTAGTATTCTGAAGCCCTTAGGAAAAACTGTGACACTGTTTATGTCCTCACTCAACTTAGTCTCTGTAATTGCTACTATATCTGCCTTACTGTTGTGAATCCTATCTTTTAATTCTACTGCCTTACCAGCTAATCCATCAGTATTTGTGTATAACAATCTTAATGAGGCCCCATCCCCTGATCTACTGTCATTATCTTCTTTATCTCCCCTTTGTCTGGAAGTATTCTGTAACGAAAATTTTTCTTCTCTTCTTCATTTCTTTCATCATTTAACCTTCTTGCTTCTTGCAACAAGTTTTTGATCTTTCCCATCTCTTCCTGTGTTCTGTATCGTCTAATGAACACTTCTTTGCATTCTTGAAGGTCTTTTAGACTTTTTTTTCTCAACAATATTTCCCTACATGTTTCCCCTCTCTCAAAGGTTACTTTTGTTGGTCTCGGCTTTCCTTCCCTCGAATATTTACCTAGTTGGTGTATGTTTACAATATCCTCAGGACCACATACTACTCCAAGCTTTCTTATCAGGTCTACAACGCTAGCTTTATTTTCTTCAAGTCTCCCCTGCCATGTTGGCTCCTGGGATTCACTTATGCCTGAGATTACCACTGTCTTCTCCTTATCAAGTGCCTGTCTGATGAGTGGGTTTGCCCTTTCCATCACAACGTCTTTCATTTTTTCGATTATTGTCTCTTTATAGTCAACTGTTTGTATGTTTTCCAGTGCCACCACCTTTACAGCCTCTTTTACTGCCACATTCCCCTTTAGTGCATCAGCAAAGGACGTTTTCATGGCATCATTTTCCATATTCAGCTCCTGGAACTCTTTTCTGAACTGTTCAATGTTTTCCTTAATCTGAACATTCCAAGCAGCAATCTCGTCTCTCTCAGAAGAGAGCAGTGAACTAACATCTAATTCCTTTAGGTTGTCATTTAGCTGTTTGTTTTTATCTTCTTGTTTAGAAATTCTAGATTCTAGTTGACTCTTTTCCCCTTCCAGCTTCTTTATTCTTTTTTCTAGTTCCTTTCTCTCCTGCCCTTGTGCTTTATTTGCTTCCTCCAAAGATCTTATTTGTTCTCTGAGTGTTTCATTCTCTTTCATTTCTCCATCCATATTCCGAATTTTATCATCAAGGCTTATAACCATTTCCTCTAACTTCTTGATTCTCTGTTTAAGTCCCCTGATGGCTACCCCTTCTCCCGACCCATGGGTGGGAGAGGTTTGGGACAGAGATGGCTTCATTTTTATGTTCTCCCTCTCACAGAATATAGAAAGAAGACGAGAAAGAGGAAAAAAAAGAAAAGAGAAAAACTTCTAATTTAGCTTCACACAGAATTTTTATATCTCCATATAAGTGCTATTTAGTGACTCAGTTTGTCTCCTTTCTGGTAACACACATCTTAACTTAAAAACTTGACCATGGTAATTTAAGCATAAAAAGAAAAAGAAAAACAAAAGTCAAACCTGAAGGAAAATTCGAATATGTGTGTGTGTGTGTGTGTGTGTGTGTGTGTGTGTGTGTGTGTGTGTGTGTGTGTGTGTGTGTGTGTGTGTGTGTGTGTGTGTGTGCGTGCGTGCGTGCGTGCGTGCGTGCGTGCGTGCGTGCGTGCGTGCGTGCGTGCGTGCGTGCGTGCGTGCGTGCGTGCGTGCGTGCGTGTGTGTGTGTGTGTGTGTGTGTGTGTGTGTGTGTGTGTGTGTTTTATATCCTACTCGGACAAATGTACCAGCAAAAACAGCTATAGAGCGAATGAGCTGATTTTAATCCGGTCAGTTACTATATGAATTTATAGAGTGGTCCTGATGTATTACATCACTTACTTATCAGATATACCACCGAGATGTTACTAGGTATTTATCTAAGAAAAAAAATGTGTATTACTAGCCACGCGTGTCAGCTCGCGCTCTCTCTCTCTCTCTCTCTCTCTCTCTCTCTCTCTCTCTCTCTCTCTCTCTCTCTCTCTCTCTCTCTCCTCTCTCTCTCTCTCTCAATAAATTATGAAACTGGGTAACTGCGGAAACACAATTGAAAAAGATACTGGAAGAAGAAGAAGAAGAAGAAGAAGAAGAAGAAGAAGAAAGAAGAAGAAGAAGAAGAAGAAGAAGCAAGTGACCTTCTTTCTTGAAAGGGCATCTCACCCAGACACTAGACGAAAATAAGATTACAGTTCAACCTTCCCAGGAAACAAGACAACTCATTAGGGTGCCGGTTCCAAGTCTAGATAAGTGTGAATTAGTAAAAAAGGTTGGGTTTGAGACAAAACCAGACACTAGCCGCCAGGGCTGTACGATGTGTCAAGAAGAGATCGAATCGCTGTAGCGAAGTGAAATTCGCTCACGGTTTTGATACAGCCAGAGAACTTTCTGTGCAAACATGCAGGGCAACACATTTCTATATATATATATATATATATATATATATATATATATATATATATATATATATATATATATATATATATATATATATATATATATATATATATATATATACATATATATACATATATATACATATATATACATATATATACATATATATACATATATATATATATATATATATATATATATATATATATATATATATATATATATATATATATATATATATATATATATACATATATATACATATATATACATATATATATATATATATATATATATATATATATATATATATATATATATATATATATATATATATATATACACTATCATTAAATTACATAATAATAACAGTATCACTGTTGTTTCTTTGTCACCATGGTTACTCCACGTGATTAGCTTGAGATAGTGATCACCATGGAACTAGATTCAAGCTCTAAATTCACGTAATCCTGTAAGTTCCCCATACCCTCCACCCCCCCCCCTTTTTTTAACATGCAAAGATTATATATTATCAATGGAGTAAATGACAGAGACTACTGGTTGAAAAATGAATCCGCTTAAATAGACTCTTCCCTTCGAGATATTTGGCAAATACTGTTGCTCTCTTTAGTTAGAATCTCTATGTTACGCAACATATTACTGTACTGGGTCATTGCACGAGAGAGAGAGAGAGAGAGAGAGAGAGAGAGAGAGAGAGAGAGAGAGAGAGAGAGAGAGAGAGAGAGAGAGAGAGAGAGAGAGAGAGAGAGAGAGAGAGAGAGAGAGAGAGAGAGAGAGAGAGAGAGAGAGAGAGAGAGACCCACGTGGCGATATTTTTTTTAGATAAATACCTAGTGACATCCGGTGGTATCTGATAAGTAGCTGAAATAATACCAGACACCTGATTCACAAGCAATAAAAAAAAACCAAGGCAGTCATAAGGTTAAGAATTGGGCATCCACTGTTACATTTGCATATAATATTGACGCGGGCCATAGGGACTTCTCGCACCTAGTAGCACAGTGAACATGACGGGCGGGTATGGGAAGGTTGCCATATGATGAAGGGGTAAACCAGCTGAGACTGTCGGGTCTCACGGCAGATGCTTACCTTACGTACCCATCTCAGATTTTTAGTTTCAATCACTTTCTACATGGGAAAGCGGACATGAATATCATCTCTGTGTTTACCTGCCTGGGGTACTTGGGCGGAGCGAGAGAAATGGAAATCTCCCTTCGTATTGCTATCCAGTCAAGAGTCACAGCATATGAGTGTTCTGCTAGGAAAACTCGCATCAAAACCCTAGTGATTGGCTCCTCTAAATGTGCGTGTTTGTGGAACGAGTGAAAGAGTCTAATATGAGAGAAAGAAGAAGTATCTGCACAGATTGAATCAAACGTGTATAGGTATGTACTTTGATCATGAGACCCCCACCCTCCTACAAAGGAATTATGTATGACCCTTGGATATAGTCAGACCATCATTTGACCCATCCACTTTACATCCGCCTATATCAGCTTTTGCTGCTTTTTCAGTCTCTCTATTATTATACACACAACTGTTTGCCTACACCTTAGTTTCTCCTTCTAAAACATTCATATATTCCTTATTATTATTATTATTATTATTATTATTATTATTATTATTATTATTATTTAGTCAAACAAGTTGGATATGGCGTCCCCAAATCGCAATAAAATAACAAAGTCAAAAGGACCCGGGGCACTTGCTATAAAGCTCTATAGAAGACTTCGATGCCACGAGTTCATGGAAAAGACCCCAAGTCACCCCGTACAATATTTCTAACACAATGAACAAACAAACATTTATTTCCATTTTTGTAAAATGGCTATTCTTATACAATTTAAGAGTAACTTATAAGTAGACATGTAATTGAACTAATAAGTAAGAGGGTAATACATACAGTTAAATTAAATATGGCTTTCCTAAAAAATGAGAATACTGTAATAAAAATGTTAACATTAATGTTAATAATAAAGTAGTAATAATAACACTCGATACAGGATCGTTATTATCGGCATTATCACCATATTTGTTTTTCTTACAATGAAAATAATTAGTTCTTAACTTAGAAAACAGAGAAGGCGATATCAGTTTACATATAGAGAGGTTAGTGTTAAGGGAAATTGCATTAAATCAGTAAGTTTAATTAATGTGTGAGCAATAACTATTAGTCCAAAAGAAATCTATATAGTTTGCCTTTGAGAGTTGCGAAGGAGGGTGAAGTTTTAAGATGCTCTGGAATATTGTTCCAGAGTGTTGGCCCATTAATAGTGATCATCTTTGAACCTGCTTCTGTGTTTGTTCTCTGAGTAAAGAGCTCACTACTCAGTCTTGTTGGTTCCCCTTATATCCCTGACTGATTTTAAATCAAATGGCCAGCTAGGATAATGATGGTTCAAAATTTTGTATACAACAACATAAATAGCATAGGCGACCTTGTTTTCTGCCTGCAGCCACCCAAGTTTTTTGAGAGCTGGTGTGATGTGGTCATATTTTCTTATTCCTCCCAGGGTAACTCGAGCTGCAAAATTAATAAGCTTCTGTACTCTGAGTCTTAGTGGTAGCTCCCCAAACAGTTGTGCAGTAATTAATGTGACCTAGGGCTAGAGATTCAACAACAGTTATTCGAGTGGTAGTCTCAAAATTGTCTTTTATACGTGATAAGTACATTAATGTTTCTGTAACCTTTTTGCATATTTTATATATATGGGAATCATACAACATGTAGTTATCAAAGAGAATTCCTAGATCTTTGACTGTGTTGCTAGGTGTAATATATTGCCGCAAAAATAATTGTTTTAATTTCTATGACACAAACTAGAGTCCAGAAATTCAAAGGCTCTATCACTGACACGATATTCTGATATTGACAAATTTTTTAGATATGTCCACCAAAGATATCGAAAAGTAGAACTAGCCTGTGAGAGACGAAAGGGTTAATAAAACCAAGATCTAGTTACACACACGCGCACGCGCACGCACACACACACACACACACACACACACACACATACACACACACACACACACATATATATATATATATATATATATATATATATATATATATATATATATATATATATATATATATATATATATATATATATATATATATATATATATATATATATATATATATATATGAATCATTTATACCCTGACCGGGACTTAAACCTGGGATAATAAGCACATTACCATATGTAAAAACATGAATTATTTTTACCCCGACCGGGACTTATAATTACTAAGCCAAGGCGCTATCAACTACACCACAGAAGGTTAAAGGGAAACTATTATATGAACTTAGTGACATTCAGATAGAACGCGTTCATTCCTAGTATAGCAGATATAAGCTATAAGGTCTGTTTCCTTTTAACCTTCTGTGGTGTAGTTGGTAGCGCCTTGGCTTAGAAATTATAAGTCCTAGGTTCAAGTCCCGGTCGGGGTAAATATAATTCATGTTTTCACATATGGTAATGTGCTTATTTGATTATTGTTGGTCCCGAATGCGATTGGGAGTTGAATTAAATGCGAAAACGAAACCACGAGTGAGGCTGGGGAAACTGTAATATGAACATAGTGGCATTCAGATAGAATGCGTTCATTCCTAGCATAGCAGATATAAGCTATAAGGTTTGGTTTCCTTATCCTTCTAAGGTGTAGTTGGTAGTGCCTTGGCTTAGTAATTATAAGTCCCAGGTTCAAGTCCCGGTTGGGGTAAAAATGATTCATGCTTTCACATATGGTAATGTGCTTATTTGCTTATATATATATATATATATATATATATATATATATATATATATATATATATATATATATATATATATATATATATATATATATATATATATATATATATATATATAAGTACAAACTGTTACCATACAGCACTAAATGGTAAGGAAGTCCATCAGTGAAATAACACATAGAAAAAATAGCGCTATATTTCGGGTCCTACCTGAACCACTTCCAAAGCACAAATGAGTGTAAAATGACAATGGCAGAGGGAGTAAAAACAAAAAGGACTCAGGATAATAAGACAGGTTTAATCCCAGAATTAATACCATCAATCAAAGAAAACCGACAAAATCATTAGTAAGTCATTAACAATAGAATATGTTAACCTCTAATTACGATTATAGAGTAAGTAGATAATCCCTTTAATATAATAAAAAAAAAAAGGACCAGTGAGCTCAAAATCACACAAACAAAACAGAAGAAATGACAATGGAAAAAATAATAATAATATAAATATATATAAATATGCACATATACATAAATATACAAACACATGTACACACATACACATATACATGTACATACACAAATATATACATATATAATTAAAAATATATATGCATACACATACATAAACATATGCATATAAATATATATGCATGCACACATATTCACACCCAAGTGCATATAAAGAATAAAAAATGTGTAAGATAATGAACAAAATTTAAATTTAGAAATAAAACTATTGGTAGAGATGAGACTAGTGCTAATAACAATAGTAATCATCTTTATTAGGCACTTGGGTGTGAATATGTGGTGGGCGAAAATAGAGGGGATTTTAAATCGCTACTTCCATGTACGATACAAAGAATAGTCTATCTATATACATACATACATACATGAGCAATTCCCTCTTATAAGAGGAGTGACTGAGTCAAGGCATAATACTCTGACTTTTTGGGTAGAGAAAATACAAAGGAGGGATTTACCAGTCTCCTCGCCCCTCCCCATTTAGTCGACTCTTACGGCACGCAGTTGAACACGGAGGAAGTATTCTAACCCCACTTCCTCAGGGAAAAAAAAAAAAAAATATATATATATATATATATATATATATATATATATATATATATATATATATATATATATATATATATATATATATATAAATATATATGTGAATGAAGAAAAGATTAAATAGAAAATAAATACATAAATTAATCAGGTATATATATATATATATATATATATATATATATATATATATATATATATATATATATATATATATATGAAACTCATTAACATATATATAAATATATAATTATAAATAAATAAGTAAATAAATAAATAGAATAAGTATATAAACAAATATATAATAAGTCGTTTTCTTTGGCCGTAGCGGGGGGTGTCGCTCATGAAAAATGGAGTAAATGAAAAATAAATGAAATGACTTTTCGAAGAAATTCAGTAAAATTTACCGGTACCCCCCCCCCTTTCCCATTTATGTGGGGGGGCTCTGGACTTTAAAACCTCTCCCCCCCCCAGCCATTCCCTTGCTACAAAACTTCCTGTCAGAGCCACTTAACGCAAAAATGCGTATGCACGGTAACACGTGCGCATGGGAGAGCAAATGTGGACAAACATACAAGCAATTCTGAAATATTGGATTGATACACAATAACTATTTAAAGCAATAACAATGACAATAATAATAACAATAATGATGACAACAATAATAATAATAATAATAGTAATAATAATAATAATAATAATAATAATAATAATAATAATAATAATAATAATAATAATAATAATAATAATAATAAAGAGGCCTAAATTAATAAATATTTATGAATAATTCGAGATTTGTTCTAATCACCCAAATAACTTAGAATCTACTGCTGGAATTGAATGGAGCCTATATGAACACCTGAGCCAACAGGCTACATGAAACATCTTTCTGCAAGATGCCTCTCTAGAAGCAGGCACACGGGGCATTTAATTCCTACATGTAGAATTACAACTTTGGTCTGTATAGGAACAATTCTTGTTTTTTATTGCTATTTTGGTTATTACTGTTAATTTTGCTGGAGCTATAGATATTTTTTTTTTTTTCATTTCCAGAACATTCGCCAACCCAGTGGTGAATTGTGCTCCTTTTTGACAGAATCAAAAGTACCTTTCCAGCCAGCTCTGCTTCCGTTGAGAGGATTTTTTTCCTGCATTCGGACATTTTCACACAAAGCAACGAAACGGACTTGGAAATGAAACGATATGGAAAACTAGGGAAGTGTAAAATGGGTTATCGCAAGGGAAAACTGAAGGTTGTTCGAGTTAGTTCTCTCCATTGAATGTGTCCAAGAATGGCTGCTCAAATCAATACAATTCTATAATAAATTACAACATAGTACCGATGATTGTAAATCTCTGATAAGTAATGAAACTTCTGTAAGTCTGTAAGATTCACTTACGCTAACAATAACTTGTCTTTTTTTTTTTTTTTTTTTTACAAGCGATCACGATTTTGTGCTTTAGGATCTATGTACAGTATTTTACCCTCAACTTACGAGCGCATATATTTTTAGTTTAGATATTTAATTTTGTTTCTTAAGAGAAATTACTAAGTTGAATTATATATATATATATATATATATATATATATATATATATATATATATATATATATATATATATATATATATATATATATATATATATATATATATGGTAATATTTCAAACAACCGATCGTTATGATGTCGTGTAATGAATGATTAAGCTCAGCTCAGCTCTCTTGTACTGAAGTGCTATAAAAAAAAAATGTTTAGTTTTAAATGAAAATCCTTAGTACGGTAGAGATAAACTCTTATTCTTCAGTCCGTTTTGCTCACTGAACTTGGAAAGAAAAAAAATCGGCAATCTCAACGGGAAAAATAGGAAAGTCTCCACACACCTTCACCTCCTCTGCAAGAAGAGAATGCCGGTTCTCTAAGCCCTTATTCCATTGAGAGGGTTGCTATGACTACCAATGTCTAAGAGGAGGAACTATTCCTCCCCCCCCCCCAGACCACGAAGGAGGGACACATTTTACAGTTTATTCACAATCATAATATTTAGTTCTTAAAGTTTTTAAAATGGTTTGGGGGGAGGGGTGATACAAAACTAGGGTAAATGTTCACATTCAAACTCCCATTTAGGAAAAAAAATACCCTACAATTTATTATAATCTTATTTTTTGGTTAGGTAAGTTCGCCAACGTTAAAAATGAGTACAGTAGTTAATTGAAACTGTAGTATATCTGTTATTTTATATTTCTTATATTGCTTCATTTAACTGTTGGAATGTGAGTAAAAATTTACCCCGTGCATTAATATTAATAAATTCCGCCCACACCCAAAGGTCATTTCTCCTACACGCTACAGACATTTTGCCCACATTAAATTACAGTAGTAAATATTATGAGGAAAAGTTTTGAGCACAAAAAGTTTTTTTTTTTTCACTGCACTCTAGTCACCGTGCTTGCTTCCTCTTTAGACAAAGGAAGGATTCTGAGGTAGAAGTGAGAAAAGAGGACTGTGTACCACTAAAATAAATCGTACGATACCGGCACTGCTCTATAAAACAGCTATTCTGAAGGATGTCGCTGGCTAGAGGTGATATGATGGTTAAGGTCTGCATTGAAAAATAGAATATATATGGCTTCTAATAATTATACACAACTGGGGAACAAATGCCTTTTATTGCACTTTAAAGTCTTAAATTGCGAAAGGATGGTCAGATTCATGTGGATGATGATGTTTGGATGAGAGTGAAGTAGTTGGGTGAATTTAAGAACTTCCATTTGAACTCATATGCACTTATAAAATCTATAAAAAAGAAAATAGCTATGGCTATGTGATACTAACAATACAAAGAACCCAGCGATGAAGGAACCTATGCAGAACAACAAAAGTACTCACTCGGCTGCTAAACTTTTCTCCTTTAAAAAAAAAAAAAAAAACTGACGTTTGTTCACGTACGGAATTCGTCATAGAGAAAAAGCTAAATAGGATAGGATTCACCCTCTTCCTGGCAAGATGACATGAATTTTGCTCCCTGTACTTCTTTTACATTTATATTTATGGCATTTCTTCATGTTGTTACATTCTTCTTATGTTTTAAATGCTCACTGCATAAATTGTTATAATTATATTATGACCTTATTTTACTCAAGTTTCAAGATTCCTATGTTTTTTAATGTCATTAATACTACTACGGGATTTGAGTATTGTGGGCGCAGCAACGCAGCCAAGAAAAGACTTTCATGTGGGTGAACAAATACTACATGTGGAAGAAAACAATACCAATAAGTTTTATCAATGTAAAAGTTTTTCTTGAGTGGATGATGTGCTTTATATATATATATATATATATATATATATATATATATATATATATATATATATATATATATATATATATATATATATATGTGTGTGTGTGTGTGTGTGTGTGTGTGTGTGTGTGTGTGTGTGTGTGTGTGTGTGTGTGTGTGTGTGTGATAACCTAATTGTGCTTACGGGAAAGAGCCCAAAGCTCGCATCTTCCCGTCTCCTCATCGGTTCCATTTTATACTTAGTGATACTTATCATACCTGTCCTTAAAACTATGGATTGAGATAGCATTAACTACCTCCTCGCTTAGCGAATTCCAATTATCAACTACTCTTATACTGAAAAAGTATTTTCTTACATCTTCAAACTATGACCTCTAGTTCTAGAGCCAGCCATATCAAAATATCGATCCCTATCCACTCTATCATAACCATGAAGGAATTTAAAGACTGTCACCATATCCCCCCTCACTCTTCTAGCTTCGAGTGATGGTAAGTCTAATTCCCTTAGCCTCTCACCATAACTGAGATTGCGTATTTCTGGCACCAGTTTCGTGGCATGTCTTTGAACTTTTTCAAGCTTAGCTATGTGCTTTTTCAAGTGTGGATTCCAAAAGGGAGCTGCATATTCGAGTTTTGTGTGTGATTACCTAATTGTGATTACCTAATTGTGTTTACGGGAAAGAGCCCAAAGCTCGTATCTTCCCGTCTCCTGATCGGTTCCATTTTATACTTAGTGATACTTATCATACCTGTCCTTAAAACTATGGATTGAGATAGCATTAACTACCTCCTCGCTTAGCGAATTCCAATTATCAACTACTCTTATACTGAAAAAGTATTTTCTTACATCTTCAAACTATGACCTCTAGTTCTAGAGCCAGTCATATCAAAATATCGATCCCTATCCACTCTATCATAACCATGAAGGAATTTAAAGACTGTCACCATATCCCCCCTCACTCTTCTAGCTTCGAGTGATGGTAAGTCTAATTCCCTTAGCCTCTCATCATAACTGAGATTGCGTATTTCTGGCACCAGTTTCGTGGCATGTCTTTGAACTTTTTCAAGCTTAGCTATGTGCTTTTTCAAGTGTGGATTCCAAAAGGGAGCTGCATATTCGAGTTTTGTGTGTGATTACCTAATTGTGATTACCTAATTGTGTTTACGGGAAAGAGCCCAAAGCTCGTATCTTCCCGTCTCCTGATCGGTTCCATTTTATACTTAGTGATACTTATCATACTTGTCCTTAAAACTATGGATTGAGATAGCATTAACTACCTCCTCGCTTAGCGAATTCCAATTATCAACTACTCTTATACTGAAAAAGTATTTTCTTACATCTTCAAACTATGACCTCTAGTTCTAGAGCCAGCCATATCAAAATATCGATCCCTATCCACTCTATCATAACCATGAAGGAATTTAAAGACTGTCACCATATTCCCCCTCACTCTTCTAGCTTCGAGTGATGGTAAGTCTAATTCCCTTAGCCTCTCATCATAACTGAGATTGCGTATTTCTGGCACCAGTTTCGTGGCATGTCTTTGAACTTTTTCAAGCTTAGCTATGTGCTTTTTCAAGTGTGGATTCCAAAAGGGAGCTGCATATTCGAGTTTTGTGTGTGATTACCTAATTGTGATTACCTAATTGTGTTTACGGGAAAGAGCCCAAAGCTCGTATCTTCCCGTCTCCTCATCGGTTCCATTTTATACTTAGTGATACTTATCATACCTGTCCTTAAAACTATGGATTGAGATAGCATTAACTACCTCCTCGCTTAGCGAATTCCAATTATCAACTACTCTTATACTGAAAAAGTATTTTCTTACATCTTCAAACTATGACCTCTAGTTCTAGAGCCAGCCATATCAAAATATCGATCCCTATCCACTCTATCATAACCATGAAGGAATTTAAAGACTGTCACCATATCCCCCCTCACTCTTCTAGCTTCGAGTGATGGTAAGTCTAATTCCCTTAGCCTCTCATCATAACTGAGATTGCGTATTTCTGGCACCAGTTTCGTGGCATGTCTTTGAACTTTTTCAAGCTTAGCTATGTGCTTTTTCAAGTGTGGATTCCAAAAGGGAGCTGCATATTCGAGTTTTGTGTGTGATTACCTAATTGTGATTACCTAATTGTGTTTACGGGAAAGAGCCCAAAGCTCGTATCTTCCCGTCTCCTGATCGGTTCCATTTTATACTTAGTGATACTTATCATACTTGTCCTTAAAACTATGGATTGAGATAGCATTAACTACCTCCTCGCTTAGCGAATTCCAATTATCAACTACTCTTATACTGAAAAAGTATTTTCTTACATCTTCAAACTATGACCTCTAGTTCTAGAGCCAGCCATATCAAAATATCGATCCCTATCCACTCTATCATAACCATGAAGGAATTTAAAGACTGTCACCATATCCCCCCTCACTCTTCAAGCTTCGAGTGATGGTAAGTCTAATTCCCTTAGTCTCTCATCATAACTGAGATTGCGTATTTCTGGCACCAGTTTCGTGGCATGTCTTTGAACTTTTTCAAGCTTAGCTATGTGATGAACTTTTTCAAGCTTAGCTATGTGCTTTTTCAAGTGTGGATTCCAAAAGGGAGCTGCATATTCGAGTTTTGTGCGTGATTACCTAATTGTGATTACCTAATTGTGTTTACGGGAAAGAGCCCAAAGCTCGTATCTTCCCGTCTCCTGATCGGTTCCATTTTATACTTAGTGATACTTATCATACCTGTCCTTAAAACTATGGATTGAGATAGCATTAACTACCTCCTCGCTTAGCGAATTCCAATTATCAACTACTCTTATACTGAAAAAGTATTTTCTTACATCTTCAAACTATGACCTCTAGTTCTAGAGCCAGCCATATCAAAATATCGATCCCTATCCACTCTATCATAACCATGAAGGAATTTAAAGACTGTCACCATATCCCCCCCTCACTCTTCTAGCTTCGAGTGATGGTAGGTCTAATTCCCTTAGCCTCTCATCATAACTGAGATTGCGTATTTCTGGCACCAGTTTCGTGGCATGTCTTTGAACTTTTTCAAGCTTAGCTATGTGCTTTTTCAAGTGTGGATTCCAAAAGGGAGCTGCATATTCGAGTTTTGTGTGTGATTACCTAATTGTGATTACCTAATTGTGTTTACGGGAAAGAGCCCAAAGCTCGTATCTTCCCGTCTCCTGATCGGTTCCATTTTATACTTAGTGATACTTATCATACCTGTCCTTAAACCTATGGATTGAGATAGCATTAACTACCTCCTCGCTTAGCGAATTCCAATTATCAACTACTCTTATACTGAAAAAGTATTTTCTTACATCTTCAAACTATGACCTCTAGTTCTAGAGCCAGCCATATCAAAATATCGATCCCTATCCACTCTATCATAACCATGAAGGAATTTAAAGACTGTCACCATATCCCCCCTCACTCTTCTAGCTTCGAGTGATGGTAAGTCTAATTCCCTTAGCCTCTCATCATAACTGAGATTGCGTATTTCTGGCACCAGTTTCGTGGCATGTCTTTGAACTTTTTCAAGCTTAGCTATGTGCTTTTTCAAGTGTGGATTCCAAAAGGGAGCTGCATATTCGAGTTTTGTGTGTGATTACCTAATTGTGATTACCTAATTGTGTTTACGGGAAAGAGCCCAAAGCTCGTATCTTCCCGTCTCCTCATCGGTTCCATTTTATACTTAGTGATACTTATCATACCTGTCCTTAAAACTATGGATTGAGATAGCATTAACTACCTCCTCGCTTAGCGAATTCCAATTATCAACTACTCTTATACTGAAAAAGTATTTTCTTACATCTTCAAACTATGACCTCTAGTTCTAGAGCCAGCCATATCAAAATATCGATCCCTATCCACTCTATCATAATCATGAAGGAATTTAAAGACTGTCACCATATCCCCCCTCACTCTTCTAGCTTCGAGTGATGGTAAGTCTAATTCCCTTAGCCTCTCATCATAACTGAGATTGCGTATTTCTGGCACCAGTTTCGTGGCATGTCTTTGAACTTTTTCAAGCTTAGCTATGTGCTTTTTCAAGTGTGGATTCCAAAAGGGAGCTGCATATTCGAGTTTTGTGTGTGATTACCTAATTGTGTTTACGGGAAAGAGCCCAAAGCTCGTATCTTCCCGTCTCCTGATCGGTTCCATTTTATACTTAGTGATACTTATCATACCTGTCCTTAAAACTATGGATTGAGATAGCATTAACTACCTCCTCGCTTAGCGAATTCCAATTATCAACTACTCTTATACTGAAAAAGTATTTTCTTACATCTTCAAACTATGACCTCTAGTTCTAGAGCCAGCCATATCAAAATATCGATCCCTATCCACTCTATCATAACCATGAAGGAATTTAAAGACTGTCACCATATCCCCCCTCACTCTTCTAGCTTCGAGTGATGGCAAGTCTAATTCCCTTAGCCTCTCATCATAACTGAGATTGCGTATTTCTGGCACCAGTTTCGTGGCATGTCTTTGAACTTTTTCAAGCTTAGCTATGTGCTTTTTCAAGTGTGGATTCCAAAAGGGAGCTGCATATTCGAGTTTTGTGTGTGATTACCTAATTGTGATTACCTAATTGTGTTTACGGGAAAGAGCCCAAAGCTCGTATCTTCCCGTCTCCTGATCGGTTCCATTTTATACTTAGTGATACTTATCATACCTGTCCTTAAAACTATGGATTGAGATAGCATTAACTACCTCCTCGCTTAGCGAATTCCAATTATCAACTACTCTTATACTGAAAAAGTATTTTCTTACATCTTCAAACTATGACCTCTAGTTCTAGAGCCAGCCATATCAAAATATCGATCCCTATCCACTCTATCATAACCATGAAGGAATTTAAAGACTGTCACCATATCCCCCCTCACTCTCCTAGCTTCGAGTGATGGTAAGTCTAATTCCCTTAGCCTCTCATCATAACTGAGATTGCGTATTTCTGGCACCAGTTTCGTGGCATGTCTTTGAACTTTTTCAAGCTTAGCTATGTGCTTTTTCAAGTGTGGATTCCAAAAGGGAGCTGCATATTCGAGTTTTGTGTGTGATTACCTAATTGTGATTACCTAATTGTGTTTACGGGAAAGAGCCCAAAGCTCGTATCTTCCCGTCTCCTCATCGGTTCCATTTTATACTTAGTGATACTTATCATACCTGTCCTTAAAACTATGGATTGAGATAGCATTAACTACCTCCTCGCTTAGCGAATTCCAATTATCAACTACTCTTATACTGAAAAAGTATTTTCTTACATCTTCAAACTATGACCTCTAGTTCTAGAGCCAGCCATATCAAAATATCGATCCCTATCCACTCTATCATAACCATGAAGGAATTTAAAGACTGTCACCATATCCCCCCTCACTCTTCTAGCTTCGAGTGATGGTAAGTCTAATTCCCTTAGCCTCTCATCATAACTGAGATTGCGTATTTCTGGCACCAGTTTCGTGGCATGTCTTTGAACTTTTTCAAGCTTAGCTATGTGCTTTTTCAAGTGTGGATTCCAAAAGGGAGCTGCATATTCGAGTTTTGTGTGTGATTACCTAATTGTGTTTACGGGAAAGAGCCCAAAGCTCGTATCTTCCCGTCTCCTGATCGGTTCCATTTTATACTTAGTGATACTTATCATACCTGTCCTTAAAACTATGGATTGAGATAGCATTAACTACCTCCTCGCTTAGCGAATTCCAATTATCAACTACTCTTATACTGAAAAAGTATTTTCTTACATCTTCAAACTATGACCTCTAGTTCTAGAGCCAGCCATATCAAAATATCGATCCCTATCCACTCTATCATAACCATGAAGGAATTTAAAGACTGTCACCATATCCCCCCTCACTCTTCTAGCTTCGAGTGATGGTAAGTCTAATTCCCTTAGCCTCTCATCATAACTGAGATTGCGTATTTCTGGCACCAGTTTCGTGGCATGTCTTTGAACTTTTTCAAGCTTAGCTATGTGCTTTTTCAAGTGTGGATTCCAAAAGGGAGCTGCATATTCGAGTTTTGTGTGTGATTACCTAATTGTGTTTACGGGAAAGAGCCCAAAGCTCGTATCTTCCCGTCTCCTGATCGGTTCCATTTTATACTTAGTGATACTTATCATACCTGTCCTTAAAACTATGGATTGAGATAGCATTAACTACCTCCTCGCTTAGCGAATTCCAATTATCAACTACTCTTATACTGAAAAAGTATTTTCTTACATCTTCAAACTATGACCTCTAGTTCTAGAGCCAGCCATATCAAAATATCGATCCCTATCCACTCTATCATAACCATGAAGGAATTTAAAGACTGTCACCATATCCCCCCTCACTCTTCTAGCTTCGAGTGATGGTAAGTCTAATTCCCTTAGCCTCTCATCATAACTGAGATTGCGTATTTCTGGCACCAGTTTCGTGGCATGTCTTTGAACTTTTTCAAGCTTAGCTATGTGCTTTTTCAAGTGTGGATTCCAAAAGGGAGCTGCATATTCGAGTTTTGTGTGTGATTACCTAATTGTGATTACCTAATTGTGTTTACGGGAAAGAGCCCAAAGCTCGTATCTTCCCGTCTCCTGATGGGTTCCATTTTATACTTAGTGATACTTATCATACCTGTCCTTAAAACTATGGATTGAGATAGCATTAACTACCTCCTCGCTTAGCGAATTCCAATTATCAACTACTCTTACACTGAAAAAGTATTTCCTTACATCCTGTGTGTGTGTGTGTGTGTGTGTCAAGAAATACTATTTGATAATGTATAAATACGAGTTATGTCGGGGTTTATA
>JAXCGZ010012558.1:0-22647 GCA_037179515.1 Halocaridina rubra | reverse complement strand
CCAAGTATTATTCATTTCATTATTTGTGTCTAACAAAACCCCCCTACCTCTCTGTCTATCATACCGGCCAATACCGAGACACCTGAATTAGAAAGATGCACTCCATCCCTTGCATACATATGCTTACAACTAGTGAAGTGATCCCACCCGTCTATAAAACCTATATTATTCTCCCGACAGAAGACTTTCATCCTAGCATTTACTCCTATAGCTCGAGACCACCACTCTGAACTTTGGCTAAGCCTAGGGAGAATACCACACATCACAGGAACTGCACCCCTTTTCCTGATCTTATCCAGGGCTTGTCTATACAACCTAATCAGCTCTTCACTTCTACCATCCTGCACGTCGTTTCCCCCAGCTATCAAACAAACAACATCTTTTTTCTCAATCCAGCTATTTATTGACTCACCCACCTTCTTCATACCTGCTCCAGGCAAAAAATATTTTCCTCTAACTCTATGCCTGAGTTTCCTGTCTACATATCTGCATATCTGCATAAGATTCTTTATTCTATTGTTCATCCATTTAGGGTCATTTTTTTTTTATCTGCAATGTTTCATGGGAATATAGTCTCTCTGACTATTCTTAAGAGTCATGACAAAATTGTTATATTCCTCATCCAAATTTATATTAACTGACGGACTGCTGCTCTTTCCTGTGAGAGAATTTAATGTATTGATCTTATCTTGTGATAATCCTTGGCATGTGGTACTCAATTTTCGGGGTAATCTGCTACCTGCGACCTGACCTGCTGGATTAACTACCCACATCTGTACCCCCAGAAATCCCTTCCCATACCTCATTAGATAATTTAGTTTTTAAGCCCTCAAAATCTCCTGCTCTAAAGTTTGGAACAATATTCTTGTTTTCCTTTCTAGTTTCCTTGAAAATTATATTAAATCTAATGGAATCATGGTCACTGTTGCCCAATGGTTCGCCAACTTCTAAATTTGTAACCATATTCTCTCTATTACTAAGAACTAAATCTAGTATATTCACCCCCCGTGTTGCTTCAAGTACATGCTGAGAAAGGAAATTGTCTTCTACTACTTCCAAAAACTCCTTAGAGCTACTATCGCCTGTTTTGGTTTCCCAGTTAATATTTCTAAAATTAAAATCGCCTACAATGCAAACTCTATTTGACCTGCTCACTTTAGAAATTTCATCGTATATAACTTGCGACTTTATATTATCTAGATCAGGTGGTCTGTAGACTACTCCTACAACTAGACTTTCTATATTATTTTTAATTTCAATCCATAAGGTTTCTGAATTTAGATTTGTCTTAATTCCAGACTTGATGCAGCTTCTGAGGCTATCTTTAATATACATAATTACCCCTCCCCCTCTTCTATCTGCACTGCGATCCGCATTAAGAAGTTTATATCCTGTAATTATGTACTCAGCTTTAAGGTGTTTGCTTTCTAAATTAATCCAACTTTCACTAATGCATATTATATCCGGTCTCTCACTACATACTATGGCTCTCAGTTCTTCTATCTTGTTACCTAAACTACGGCTATTTGCATAATATACTTTTAAAATTTCTCTAGCTTTACCCTTCTTGTGGCTATTCTTTTTGTTAATATTTGTTCTATGTAACAAATGGTTATTATCCTTAGACTCCCAGTTATTTGACCCACTATTTACTGAACCCTTCCTGACTAATTTCTCTGCCCAAGTATTATTCATTTCATTATTTGTATCTAACAAAACCCCCCTACCTCTCTGTCTATCATACCGGCCAATACCGAGACACCTGAATTAGAAAGATACACTCCATCCCTTGCAATACATATGCTTACGACTAGTGAAGTGATCCCACCCGTCTATAAAACCTATATTATTCTCCCGACAGAAGACTTCCATCCTAGCATTTACTCCTATAGCTCGAGACCACCACTCTGAACTTTGGCTAAGCCTAGGGAGAATACCACACATCACAGGAACTGCACCCCTTTTCCTGATCTTATCCAGGGCTTGTCTATACAACCTAATCAGCTCCTCACTTCTACCATCCTGCACGTCATTTCCACCAGCTATCAAACAAACAACATCTTTTTTCTCAATCCAGCTATTTATTGACTCACCCACCTTCTTCATACCTGCTCCAGGGAAACAATATCTTCCTCTAACTCTATGCCTGAGTTTCCTGTCTACATATCTGCATAGTGAATCCCCTACAATTACCAGGGAACCAGAATTATCCGGAGGATGGGTTACTCCGACCTTGGGAGACTTACCTAAGCTCTTGACCTGAGAGCTTTTCCCACTTCCATTTCTACGATCGCTAGTACACCTATCTGACTCTATGGGTCCTGAAGAATTACTGCTGCCACTGTCACATTCATCTCTAAGTGAACTAAATGAATTAGCAACTTGTAGTCGAAAAGTATCATTTTTCTTAAGAACCATCGTCGTTGAACCCTTATTCACAACTTTCCAGTCGTCTTCACTATTCAATTGTCCCTTCCTGGTTAACACCTCTACCTTACCTCTCAGATCCCTGTTCTCCTCTGCTAAGGATCTGACCTCCTGCCTGACTGCGGCCAACTCATTTCTTGAATTAAAAATGAGTTTGCTTGCGTCAGACGAGGACAAATCCCCAGCACAGCCACAAACAGCACCAACAACGACACCACCACCAACACCACTACCACTAACACCACCAGCACAAAGAACACCACCACTCTCCATTGTACTAAGTATGGTCAAGACTAGAGCTACTGGAAGCACGTCCTCACTGGATGAACCCAGGAACTATATATATGATATATATATATATATATATATATATATATATATATATATATATATATATATATATATATATATATATATATATATATATATATATATTATGCCTGCAGGAATTTGAAGAAGTAAAAGAGACTGTGTTAGAATGAGCACTTTTATGAAATATAAGTATAGAACTCTGTTCTTACTTCAAAATACCAGTCTCAATTGCATATATACTGCTATTCCTGATTTAGCATTTTCATTTCATTTTTATTATTCTTATTGTGATCACGATTACTATTATTGTTATGGTTATTATGTTGGCTGCTATTGTTGCTATCACTCCATGGCCTTTTGCAATTTATATTAGTAAATACTATCAGCAATAACCAAATTATTTATATTTTTTATCTTGAATTCATGCTTTTATGTTACTGTAGTCACTGCTAAAAAGAATATTTCTTTAGTGGCTGTTCTCAGCATTTCATGACTTTTCTTTTTGATATTTATAGTATACTAATGTTATTTATCAGTTACTCAGCTAAGTCCTAAGTATCTTGGAATAATAATCTCATGGTGTAGACACATACTCTCAATTACCACCCTATTTCCAGGCAGCCCCGACCTGCAATTTTAAATGTTATTTTCACAGACCAGTCCATTTTACCCATTGGAGAGATTGCAAGCACCTGCAGATGCAGGGGAGGCGAAGTATACCCTCTGAATGAAGACATATGGCCATTGTTTGTACTCAGAGGTCATATGTATTCTCTCTTGCATTTGTATTAGCGACATTAGGCCCTAATTTCCAGTCCTAGAATCTACTCCAGGCTATGTTCATATTTTTCAGCTGGAGGGAGATGCACCTCATTGGGGAGGTGGCATGTGTGGTGGTCCTAGACCACCTCAAGAGTTGCTGAAACGTGGTGGGAGGGGTTTATTCCTGGCAAATGCATCAACGCCCTCCTTTTGTCAGGCTCGTCTCAAGAAAAAAAATGATTCGCGGTACGTTGTTACAACCTGGACCCACCTCAAAGTGTAATGTGGGGGTCCCAGGGAATTAAGTGTTGGAAATCTCAAGAACTAGCAATGATGGGTATCTGAGGGGTTGGGGAAATGAAAATCCCAAAAAATTAAATATGAGAAAGGGGGAAAGAAAATATTCCCATACATATAATAAATTTAGTGACAATGAAAAAAAGGGAATTGAAAATCTCTATAATAGAAAATTTTGAAATTAACAATGAGAAAAGGGAAGTGAGAATCCCCTTAATTAAGAAATTTAAATAATAAAGAAAGAAAAAGTCCCCACCATCTTTGACAACGATTGGTGGAGGAACAAATATTGTATTTTTTTAAATTTAAGTGTAGTTGTAGACAACCTCAGAGACTCCCCTAGATTTAAGTTTATTAGAATAACTGTCATTTATCAATTGTGCATGATTGAATTCTATTATTTTCTCACCATAATGTGTGTTAAATGTTACAATTTGCAAAGAAGAAATCATACTCAACTATGTTTTATATTATTTAAGTAACGTAATTATGTTCATTTAGTTCTCTCCTATAGCATTTTGTCCTTGAATAGTAGTTACAGATTGTAATTGTGATGTTAATTTTTTCTGTTCAACTATTATCATTGTTTTAAGTCATGATTTAATATCTGAAGATCATAGCCAACTGCATTTTATATTAGTTAAGTAACGTAATAATGTTCATGAAGTTACTTCTTTATCATTTTGTCTTTGAATAGGAGATTCATATTGTAATTGTGAATATTTTTAACTCTCTTTTCTCACCATGACATATGTTCAGTTTTAGTAAGTAATTGCATATATATCCAAATGTATTGTATATTATATTAGCTTTGTTCTTAAATAATTTTGTCAATGCTTACTAGCTATATATTGCAATTGTGAATACTTAATTTTGATTTTTTGCCTTTGATTAGAATGCTTATTGTAAGGAAATAATTTTTCTTTAGTCAGGTTTTTTTTTTTTGCATAGTAATTTTGATATTCCTGTAATCTGTTTAGATAACTATATGAGATTGTAATAGTTTCATAAGTTAGTTCATTAGATAGTTTTGCCCCGTTTTTTGTAAAATAATAATAGTTAAAAAAATTAAAAGGCTCTCATGAAAGAAGTAATGCTTAGTACAATATATGGGATATATTTCTGAGTGGTGGTGGGGAGTGTCGGATGGCATCCCATATAGACGCCAATAGCTGTTAGAGGGCAGAGTGCGCACTCGAAGACCAGCCACCAGAGGACTGCATACATAGAGCGTGTCTGTTAGTCAGGGGTCAGACTTTGCCGGGGGCAGAACTCACGTGCTTGTTAGAAACCTCCCCCTAAGGGGGCGGGAAGAGTTACGTTCAGGAACTATAGAAATGGGAACTTTGAGGCACAAATGAAGTTCAAGTTATCTGCAAATAAATTACTGTTAATTGAATGATGCATTTCTATCACCAACCTCGCTACCTATAGAATAAGTATAGTCGTAGAAAAACACTATACGACAACTCAAATAATATAAAATACAGTTAGATATGATCGATGCAAATATTCAGTAATAAAACAAAAGAAAATTATCATGGTAAGAAAAAAAGAAAGTTAAATTATTCACAATTAAATATGTAACTAATAATCAATGACAAAATTATTTAAGACAGAAACTAAATAATACTAATTACATTGCCCAAATAATATAAAATACAGTTGGATATGATCTATGCAAATATTGAGTAATAAAACAAAACAATTATCATGGCGAGAAAAAAAGAAATCAACATATGCACAATTGTTGAATGACAAATATTCATTAATGATAATTACTATATTAAACTTAGGGTACATAGTTTTGTCTATATATCTTACTTCTAGAAGATGCATTGTGTTTTTTTAATTTAAATCTTAAAAGCTAAAGACACTACAATTTTTATGTCCATCAAGAATTTCAAAGACAGTGGGGGAAGTTATTTTTTTAGACTCGTAAAAGTTCTTATATATATATATATATATATATATATATATATATATATATATATATATATATATATATATATATATATATATATATATATATATATATATATATATATATATATATATATATATATATATATATATATATATATATATATATATATATTATATATATATATATATATATATATATATATATATATATATATATATATATATATATATATATATATATATATATATATATATATATATATATATATATATATATATATATATATATATATATATATATATATATATATATATATATATATATATATATATATATATATATATATATATATATAACCAAATAAGCACATTACATATGTGAAAACATGAATCATTCTTTACCCCGACCGGGACTCGAACCTAGGACTTATGATTACTAAGTCAAGGCGCTACCACTACACCACAGAAGGTTAAAAGGAATCCAACCTTATAGCTTATATCTGCTATACCTAGGAATGAACGCATTCTATCTGAATGCCACTATGTTCATATTACAGATTCCCCAACTTCACTCGTGGCTTCATTTTAGCATTTAATTCAATTCCCAATCTCATTTGGGCCATGAAATAACCAAATAAGCACATTACAAATGTGAAAACATGAATCATTCTTTACCCCGACCGGGACTCAAACCTAGGACTTTCAATTACTAAGTCAAGGCGCTACCAATACACCACAGAAGGTTAAAAGGAATCCAACCTTATAGCTTATATCTGCTATACTTAGGAATGAACGCATTCTATCTGAATACCACTATGTTCATATTACAGATTCCCAAACCTCACTCGTGGCTTCATTTTAGCACTTAATTCAATTCCCAATCTCATTCGGGCCATGAAATAACCAAATAAGCACATTACATATGTGAAAACATGAATCATTCTTTACCCCGACAGGGACTCGAACCTAGGACTTATGATTACTAAGTCAAGGCGCTACCATTACACCACAGAAGGGTAATAGGAATCCAACCTTATAACTTATATCTGCTATACTTAACAATGAATGCATTCTATCTGAATGCTACTATGTTCATATTACAGATTCCCAAACCTCACTCGTGGCTTCATGTTAGCATTTAATTCAATTCCCAATCTCATTCGGGACATGAAATAACTAAATAAGCACATTACATATGTGAAAACATGAATCATTCTTTACCCCGACCGGGACTCGAACCTAGGACTTATGATTACTAAGTCAAGGCGCTACCACTACACCACAGAAGGTTAAAAGGAATCCAACCTTATAGCTTATATCTGCTATACTTAGGAATGAACGCATTCTCTCTGAATGCCACTATGTTCATATTACAGATTCCCCAACCTCACTCGTGGCTTCATTTTAGCATTTAATTAAATATGTAAGTATAGCAGATATAAGCTATAAGGTTGGATTCCTTTTAACCTTCTGTGGTGTAGTGGTAGCGCCTTGACTTAGTAATCATAAGTCCTACGTTCGAGTCCCGGTCGGGGTAAAGAATGATTCATGTTTTCACATATGTAATGTGCTTATTTGGTTATTTCATGGCCCAAATGAGATTGGGAATTGAATTAAATGCTAACATGAAGCCACGAGTGAAGTTGGGGAATCTGTATTATGAACATAGTGGCATTCAGATAGAATGCATTCATTCCTAAGTATAGCAGATATAAGCTATGAGGTTGGATTCCTTTTAACCTTCTGTGGTGTAGTGGTAGCACCTTGACTTAGTAATCATAAGTCCTAGGTTCGAGTCCCGGTCGGGGTAAAGAATGATTCATGTTTTCACATATGTAATGTGCTTATTTGATAATTTCATGGCCCGAATGAGATTGGGAATTGAATTAAATGCTAAAATGAAGCAACGATTGAGGTTGGGGAATCTGTAATATGAACATAGTGGCATTCAGATAGAATGCGTTCATTCCTAAGTATAGCAGATATAAGCTATAAGGTTGGATTCCTTTTAACCTTCTGTGGTGTAGTGGTAGCGCCTTGACTTAGTAATCATAAGTCCTAGGTTCGAGTCCCCATCGGGGTAAAGAATGATTCATATATATATATATATATATATATATATATATATATATATATATATATATATATATATATATATATATATACATATATATATATATATATATATATATATATATATATATATATATATATATATATATATATATATATATATATATATATATATATATATATATATATATATATATATATATATATATATATATATATATATATATATATATATATATATATATATATATATATATATATATATATATATATATATATATATATATATATATATATATATATATATATATATATATATATATATATATATATATATATATATATATATATATATATATATATATATATATATATATATATATATATATATATATATATATATATATATATATATATATATATATATATATATATATAACCAAATAAGCAAATTACATATGTGAAAACATGAATCATGCTTTACCCCGACTGGGACTCGAACCTAGGACTTATGATTACTAAGTCAAGGCGCTACCACTACACCACAGAAGGTTAAAAGGAATCCAGCCTTATAGCTTATATCTGCTATACTTAGGAATGAACGCATTCTATCTGAATGCCACTATGTTCATATTACAGATACCCAAACCTCACTCGTGGCTTCATTTTAGCATTAAATTCAATTCCCAATCTCATTTGGGCCATGAAATAACCAAATAAGCACATTACAAATGTGAAAACATGAATCATTCTTTACCCCGACCGGGAATCAAACCTAGGACTTTCGATTACTAAGTCAAGGCGCTATCAATACACCACAGAAGGTTAAAAGGAATCCAACCTTATAGCTTATATCTGCTATACTTAGGAATGAACGCATTCTATCTGAATACCACTATGTTCATATTACAGATTCCCAAACCTCACTCGTGGCTTCATTTTAGCATTTAATTCAATTCCCAATCTCATTTGGGCCATGAAATAACCAAATAAGCACATTACATATGTGAAAACATGAATCATTCTTTACCCCCGACAGGGACTCGAACCTAGGACTTATGATTACTAAGTCAAGGCGCTACCACTACACCACAGATGGTTAATAGGAATCCAACCTTATAGCTTATATCTGCTATACTTAGCAATGAATGCATTCTATCTGAATGCCACTATGTTCATATTACAGATTCCCAAACCTCACTCGTGGCTTCATGTTAGCATTTAATTCAATTCCCAATCTCATGAAATAACCAAATAAGCACATTACATATGTGAAAACATGAATCATTCTTTACCCCGACCGGGACTCGAACCTAGGACTTATGATTACTAAGTCAAGGCGCTACCACTACACCACAGAAGGTTAAAAGGAATCCAACCTTATAGCTTATATCTGCTATACTTAGGAATGAACGCATTCTATCTGAATGCCACTATGTTCATATTACAGATTCCCCAACCTCACTCGTGGCTTCATTTTAGCATTTAATTAAATATGTAAGTATAGCAGATATAAGCTATAAGGTTGGATTCCTTTTAACCTTCTGTGGTGTAGTGGTAGCACCTTGACTTAGTAGTCATAAGTCCTAGGTTCGAGTCCCGGTCGGGGTAAAGAATGATTCATATTTTCACATATGTAATGAGCTTTTTTGGTTACTTCATGGCCCGAATGAGATTGGGAATTGAATTAAATGCTAAAATGAAGCCACGATTGAGGTTGGGGAATCTGTAATATGAACATAGTGGCATTCAGATAGAATGCGTTCATTCCTAAGTATAGCAGATATAAGCTATAAGGTTGGATTCCTTTTAACCTTCTGTGGTGTAGTGGTAGCGCCTTGACTTAGTAATCATAAGTCCTAGGTTCGAGTCCCCATCAGGGTAAAGAATGATTCATATATATATATATATATATATATATATATATATATATATATATATATATATATATATATATATATATATATATATATATATATATATTTATATATATATATATATATATATATATATATATATATATATATATATATATATATATATATATATATATATGTATTTATATATATATATATATATATATATATATATATATATATATATATATATATATATATATATATATATATATATATATATATATATATATATATATATATATATATATATATATATATATATATATATATATATATATATGTATATATATATATATATATATATATATATATATATATATATATATATATATATATATATATATATATATATATATATATATATATATATATGTATATATATGTATATATATATATATATATATATATATATATATATATATATATATATATATATATATATATATATATATATATATATATACATATATATATATACATATATATATATATATATATATATATATATATATATATATATATATATATATATATATATATATATATATATCTACCTTGGCTGTTTCCCCTTTAAATTGGGGGTAGCCGACATAAAAAAAGAAAACAAATAAGGGGATTACTTTGCTCTATGGGCAATGACGAGGGAGCTAGCGACCATTCAGATAGCACTGCTGGAGTGCCATTGTCCATCCTCCCGGCTCTTCCACATCCTGTGTCGCTTCACAACTGCCAGCTCCTCCTACTGCCCCTACCACAAGGCTACCTCTGTAAGATGCAGCCCTGTGGCAACAGCAGATCCCCATCAGAGCTGCGTCACAATCGCTCGCCACTCATTCCAATTCCTAGCACGCTCGCTTGCTTCCCTCACATCAATCCTCCTATCATTCAGGGCTCTCCTTACTCCATCCATCCATCCAAACCTACGCCTCCCTCTAGCATTTCTCTCATCAACTCTCGCATTCATCACCTTTTTCAGCAGTCTTTTATCATCCATCCTTTCCACATGGCCAAACCATCTCAGAACATTCATATCTACTCTGGCTGCAATTTCTCTCCTTACACCTGTTCTCACTCTCACCACTTCATTCCTAACCCTATCCAACCGAGATACACCAATCATACTCCTCAGGCATTTCATCTCAAACACATTTAATTTCCGTCTCTCACTTACTTCCATACCCCATAACTCTGATCCATACATCACAGTTGGCACAGCCACTTCCTCATACAAAACTTTCTTAACATTCATTTCCAACCCTCTATTCTTCATCACTCCTTTCAATGCACCCAACACTTTACATCCTTCATTCACTCTGTGACACACATCTGCTTCCACTCCACCATTTGCAGCTATAACCGAGCCTAAATACTTAAACTGCGCAACTTCCTCAAGTGTCTCTCCTTTCAACATAACATTCAATCCAGCACCATCCTCATTTCTTGTACACCTCATAACCTTGCTCTCTCCCACATTCACTCGCAACTTCCTACTCTCACACACCATTCCAAATTCTGACACTAACTGACACAGCTTCTCCTCTGAATATGCCACCACCACAGTATCATCTGCAAACATCAACTGATTCAGCTCCCACTCGTTATCATCCTCATCTACAATTCTCAAACCTCGACCACGCACTCGCTCATTCACCTCTCTTATGACTCCATCAATATACAAATTGAACAGCCTTGGCGACATCACACATCCCTGTCTCAGTCCCACACTCACTGGAAACCACTCACTCACTCCATTCCCTACCCTAACACAAGCTCTACTGCCCTCATACACACTCTTCACTGCATGCAACAATTTACCAGTAATTCCATATAATCTCAAAACATTCCACATTGCCTCTCTATCAACTCTATCATACGCTTTCTCCAGATCCAAAAATGCAAAATGCACATCCTTACCCTTTGCTAAATATTTCTCACATAGCTGCCTAACTATAAACATCTGATCTATACAACATCTACCTCTCCTAAAACCACTCTGCACTTCCGTGATCACAGTTTCTGTCTTGTCCCTAATCCTATTAACCAGTATCCTACCATACACTTTTTCTACCACACTCAAGAAACTTATACCCCTAAAATTACTGCATTCATACACCTCCCTTACCTTTGTATAGGGACATTATACAAGCAATCACCCATTCCACTGGCACTATTGACAACATAAAGCATATATTAAACACACTCACTAACCATTCCAATGCAGTCACACCAACATATCCGCTCTCATGCCATCCATTCCAGGTTCTTTACCTGCTTTCGCTTCATACAATGCCTTTTTCACCTCCTCTCTTGTAATCTCTCTCTCAATTTAATCCCCCATTACTGGCATTTGAACACCCCCCCAATGCCACTATAGCTGCCTCTCTATCTTCCTCAACATTCAGCAAGCACTCAAAATATTCTGCCCATCTTTTCCTTGCATCGTTCCCTCTTAACATCTGTCCATTCACATCTTTCACTGTCTCTTCCATCCTCGATCTACCCTTCCTTACTCTCTTCACTTCTTTCCAAAACTTCTATTTATTCTCCTCATATGACCTACTAAAATCCTGTCCCCACCTAACATTTGCCAACCCTTCTCTTCCTCTACCTTCCGCTTGGTCCACATTTTTCTCCCTATATCTTTCATACTTCTCCCTACTTTTACACTGCAGCCAATCCTCAAAAGCCCTCTTTTTCTATTCCACCTTCATTTTCACCCCTTCATTTCACCACTCGCTGCCCCTCCTCATGTCACCTCCAACAAACCTCTTTCCACACACATCACTTGCATGTCCCACAAAACATTCCTCCTCTAACTTCCCAACTTCTCTTTCTTTCACCCTGCCATATGCCACTTTCATCATGTCCTGCTATTCCTGTCTCTTCTCTGGCTTTTTCAACTCTTCCACCTTCACCATTTCCCTTCTACATCCCCCCACTCTATTGCCCCACTCTTTTGCTACTACCACTTTTGCTTCAACCAAAAAATGATCAGACATCCCAGCAGCCACACCCCTAAATGCATGCACATCTTTCACTCTACCAATCATGCTCTTTTTCTACCAACATATAATCCATCAATGCTCTTTCTTTCACTCTTCCATTTGCCACTCTCATCCATGTATACTTATTTATTAACTTCTTCTTGAAAAAACTATTACCCATCACTAACTATAGCTCCACACACATATCTAACAGTCTCTCGCCACTCTCATTCCCACCTGGTACCCCATACTTTCCTACAACACCTTCTACCTCTCCATCACCCACTCTGGCATTCAAGTCACCCAACACAACTACATAGTTCCTTCTACTCAGACCATCCACATACCTAGTTAACTCATTCCAGAATTCATCATTCTCTTCCTCACTTCTCTCACATCCTGGCCCATACGCAATAACAAAAGCCCAACATTCCCTACCTATCCTAGCCCTCACCCACATCAGCCTAGATGACACTTCTTTCCATTCCACTACTTTATTTACCATCCATTCACTCAGCAATAATGCCACAACTTCTCTCGCTCTCTCCCTTTCAACCCCAGACACACTACCTGTCACATCACCAAATGTCACTTCTCCTTTTCCTTTCATCTTCGTCTCACACAATGCCAATACATCCATCCTCCTCCTACCAAACATTCATCCAATCTCACATCTTATGCTCTCTATCGTACTACAACCACGCACATTTAGACACCTCAAAACTAGAGTTTGGGGAGAAGTTATTCTCCCCTCCACTCCACTTCTTATTTAACGTCTTGCAGAAGGTTAATACAAGGGGGGCATTCCTAGTCCCCTTGCCCCGTCCGCTTTTAGTCGCCTCATGCGGCACGCAGGGAATATATATATATATATATATATATATATATATATATATATATATATATATATATATATATATATATATATATATATATATATATATATATATATATATATATATATATATATATATATATATATATATATATATATATATATATATATATATATATTTTTTTTTTTTTTTTTTTTTTTTTTTTTCTGAGGGTCTTTCTTTACAAAAACGGTGGGGCTTTTTCTTTCCAATTTTCATCAGTTTGGACACATAGCTGAAAAGAAGTTATTAGACACAACAATTTTTTTGTTCATCAAAAATTTCCAAAGACAGTTGGGACATTTATTCTTTCCCATTTTCATCAGTATTGATACGTAGTTGAAAAGAAGTTATTGCTTTTTTTGTACATGCCTAACTTTCTATCACGTAACTTTTTTAGTTATAGGGATTTTCATTTCCCTTTTTCATCTGTATGGAATTTATTTTTTTTTTTCATAAAAGTTCATATATATGGAGATTTTTTTCATCTCCCTTTTTCGTTATTTTTTTTTTTAGCTATAGGGATTTTCATCTCCCTTTTTCATTCCCCCATATTCCCTCCCCACCCATTACTGCTTGGTCTTGGGCTTATCCCCACACCTGATTCTGCCAAACCCCTCACCTTCTACGCTACGAGGCAGGTCCGGATTATAACCCCGTTCCGTGAATTCTGCTTCTGGAGACACGGCCGGACAACAGGAGAGTGCCGATATATCTGTCATGAACCTCTTTCCCCCCTGCGTTTCACAAATCTTGAGGTGGTTATGGACCATTTTACCTCTCACGTACCTCCCCATCGAGGGTGGATTTCCCTCCAGCTGAAAATCTCCAATATGAACATAGCCTGGAGTAGATTCTAGGGCCAGAAACTAGGGCCTAATGTCGCTATTCATATTACAAATGCAAGAGAGAATAGATTTGACTTCTGAGTACAATGGCCATATGTAAGCACTCAAAGGGTATACTTCGCTTCCCCTGCATCTGCAGGTGCTTGCAATCTCTCCAGTGAGTAAAAAGGGACTGGTTTGTGAAAAAAAATTTAAATTGCAGGTCGGGGCTGCCTGGAAATAGGGTGGTAATTTTAAGTATGTGTCTACACCATTAGATCATTTACTTAGGACATAGCTAAGTAACTGATACATAACATTAGTATACTATAGATATGTTGGGGTTAGGATGGTTGAGTGTTGTTAAGATTCTGTTTTACTAAGGGGACTCAAAGTACCAAGCTCGGTTAAGAGCTCACAAACAGACAGGACAGATATTTGTACTTGAACACCCCATCTCTTTTACCATTAGTCGGTTAAATGAAACTCAGAAGTCAACTTTCTTTTAATTTTAGAAATGCAATGACATTAAAAGAATTGAATTAAATTTCTCAAATTAAATTTTATGAAATGCTGCCTTGAATCAAGGAGGTGGTGAGCACGATTTCGTTTCCCGGCACCACGGACGTATGCCAAGACTTTGGCCTCAACTCGACAATTACCTCTGTCACACAGGCAGAGTAGAATACAGGACACTGCAATTTCAGAAACAGAAATGACACTGTTTATAATGGGAAACTGAAAGCATGAACACACATATAATGAGTTTCCAATGTCATTCTACTGGATAAAAATATGTTGGTTATTCACAGCTAACCAGAAACATTTATGCTACCATAATAGCATACAAAACCATTAATTCTTTACTGGTTTTAAAGGAAAACAATTTATTCACAATAAATGAAGAATAAGCAAGACAAATACAGTACTGTATGTATTCCTTAAATTGTGGGCAACCACAAAAGTTGCAATGCTTATTACTGATTTACAATTAATATGGTAAAACACTCTATTTAGGATAAAGGAAGAATCTACGAGATAAATACAGTATTCATTCACTTTTAGTTATCAAGAACTTTGCAATGAAAAAAAGGTTGCAAAACCACCTTTTGAGGTATTTGCAACTTATAACTCAAAACACTTTTTCCCCAGCATACGAAGAATTAGCAAGATAAATAGAGTATGCATTCATTAAATTGTGGTTAGCAGGAAATATTTGCAAAGCCAACAGGGTAAAATTACCTTTTAATTATTTGCAGTTCATAGCATAAAACACTTTAGCTAAATGATTAATTATTTGAAATTTATATATCAAATAGCTTTATTGACGAGTTTTTGACGTAAAACACTTTATTTACGATGATAGAAAGAGGTGAAATGAAATTAGAATTTATTAGGAAAAGGAGATAGATTTTTACGGGCTCATAACCAGTCTTCAGAGGATGAGATTTTCGTTTATGACATTCCATGAAAAGAAACTTCTTAGCAATGTATATCAGCTGTAATTTCCAGGTTAAAGAATTAACTTTGGCAAGTGAGATTCCAGTTTGGTAATCTACAAAATTTCGTGTGTATGGGAATGGAATCTGAGAATAAAAATTCGCAAGATTTAGCCAGTAACGAATGTAACTAATTCTCGAAAATAAACCAATTTGCTTGACCCACGAGCTTTACCATACACTATCCCTCACCTTGTTGTGCTAGATGAATTCCTGTGAAGATGCCACGTAAATAAGGTTTGAAAATAAACTTAGACTGCTCAGGCGAGATGTTGCCTCTTGGAAGTTTTGCGCCAAAAAAGAGCGTCTCATTGTCCCTCCTGGTGAGTTCATCTGTAGGATACATTTCTAGAGCAGTAACTGTCTCTGATATCATTTAAGGACTATTTTAGTGGTGGTCCTTGGCAGGCAATTATAGCAGAGATGCAAGGGAGAGACAGTATTTTTAGGTGCAACAAGTGGAAGCAAATAAAATAAAACGAGAATAATAATGAAAAGTTAGGTTACTGGTAAACAATCTCCAGAATGTTCTTGGCTCGTAGCAGACGAAAAATAGGAGCAGCCTTTATATCGGGGCTATACTTCTACACGTACAAGAAGAGTAAATAAGGTATATTTAAAATTAGCTATAAGCTAAAATATAAATTGCAAATTATCATAATCTGCAAAAGTCAAGAAGTGGGAATTATTTTTTTAGTTAGAAAAATGACAGTTAAGTTACTAAATTAATTAATAAGGCATCTAACAGCCTCTGGTGACTTTGAGCGAAACACTCTGTCACAAGATATCAAAAAGAAAAGTCATGAAACACTGAGAACAGCCACTAAAGAAATATTTTTATTACAGTAGCATAAAGGCATGAATTTAGAATAAAAACACAATTCAAAAATAATAATTAGCAAAAGGCCATGGAGTGATAGCAACAATAACAGCCAATATAATAATCATAACAATAATAATAATCATGATTATTATAAAAATAATAAAAATAGAAATAAAAATACTAAATCAGGAATAACAGTAAATGTACAAATAATGCTGGCATTTTGAGGCAAGAACAGAGTTCTACACTTATGTTCCATAATAATGCTCATTTTAAATCAATCTCTTTTAGTCAGTCTCCTTAACTACTTGAATTCCTGCAGTCAGAGAGAGAGAGAGAGAGAGAGAGAGAGAGAGAGAGAGAGAGAGTCCCCAACCCTCTGATTGCTCAAATTGTCAGTGGGAGCTCATCTATTTACTAAGACAGTTGCAATATGTAGCATAAAACTCATAATAATTAAGTTCAGATTCTGTCTTATCAGTATTTATGCAATATCAGCATGCAAAACTTATCAAATATATTATAACTTGAGCACATTTATCATCTAGTAAATTTGCAAAAGAATTTAAAAAAATAATAATTATAATACTCGGTCAACATAAAGAAATAAGTGTTTCAGTATGGGAAAGGCAAAAGACGAGAGAGAGAGAGAGAGAGAGAGAGAGAGAGAGAGAGAGAGAGAGAGAGAGAGAGAGAGAGAGAGAGAGAGAGAGAGAGAGAGAGAGAGAGAGAGAGAGAGAGAGAGAGAGAGAGAGAATTTATTTCCTTCAAAAAGAAAACATATATTTTTCGCTTGTAGGGCCCCTTTTTATGACTTGCCCAAACATATAAGGGAAGAAACCGCAACCTGCTTTTACCTTCTAAAAAGAATAAAAACATAATAACTTAGTATACAAATAAAGAGACATTGAAGCATAAATCCATTCTTTTTCTGTTTAACATTGCAAATATCACTAGTGAAATAAAGATACACATATTTGTCTATTATGGCAATCCTTAATCTTTCTTTTATAAATCGGAAGGTTGAGTCGAAGCACACACTCGCTATAAGTCAAACATACCTCCAACAAAATTTAAACAAAATACTACAATCATATTTGATAATTATAGTTAATAAAATATGAAACTCTTGGAAGTATGACAAGAATTGCATATTAAAAATATTTTACACTAAACCTGATATCGCAAGAGAATTTCTTATTTTTATTTATTTATCTCTATTACTATCAACAAAACTTACGATTATAATTTCTTAATAAACGATATAAAAGGACTTAAGTATCATTATTTTAAATTGCAAAGTCAATATATATGCTCTGAGAATATCAATTATCTTAAGTAGCTCAATTGTAATTATAAATTTCATGACAATGACAGGAATTAACAATAATTATCTCTAGATCAGCTTCTCAAAATCGTTAATACCTGCTGGCTAGTACAGTGGTAACGCGCTGGCTTCGCATTCACGAGGTCGAAAGATCGGTCCCCGTCCAAGACCGAGAGTTTAAGCTGTTTACTGGCAGGAACTGCTGTGGGTGGACATCACAGTGGGGGGTTGGGGCTTGTCCTGGCTGACGAATACCCATTGTAAAATGGAAATAAAGTTTATATTTATCTCTTTGAAATGTTACAATTATCATATAAAGGCTGACATACACTTTTCAACAAAACAAAAATATAAAAAAAAAAATTTATCTGAAAAAAATATAAAATTCTTGCATGTGTGCATGCAATAATGAAGCTAAAAATAATATTTTGTTTGCAACATTAAAGAATGAATTTTGCTTAAATTTCATGGCCTCTTAAGGAATCGTACATGAAGAAATAATATATATATTCCTCTACGAACTCAGATTTAATTTTTTCGAGAGACTCTTCAACAAAATTACCTCAGGAGACAGGGGGGAAGTTATATGTTTTTCCTCCTTTTCTAGAAAAGAGATAAAAAATCATTCATAGATTCGCGTCCTTTATCACTTAATATCTCTCTTGGAATTTTAAAAAATTTAATGATGATATCATCGGCGGAGTAGGGGACACAAAAAAATTAAAATAAAATTTGCATCTTAGCCATACCTCGGCAGGCAAGACATCCTGATGCCTCAAAAATATTGTCAAATATAATATTTATAATCATGCAAAGTTATTTATTTTAGATTAGTTACGCCTCATTTAAGCATCAGCTGGCATCCGTTTTCTTTAGTTTGCAGGCCTTTAAATGTTCCTAAATTATTTCACATATAATTTTTTGCACTTTATTCATAGTAATAATTTATTAGGTAATTATTTATACTTTAGTAGTTAATTAGGAAAATTATGAAAATAATATTTATGATTTACTGATGTAAAAGAAAGACTGTTTTTGTTAAATGTTAGAATGCTTTATTTTGTTTATAAGATTGTATTGTTTTACGAAGAATATAGAGATGAGGAAAAAGGCTGCTGTTTGTTTAAAAACCCTTGCCTTCTAAATTTATGTTTTTGCTATTAAGTGAATATCAGTAATTGATATTATGGTGCCAAGACCCGGGAATTCTTTAGTATCCGGTAGGAACTATTAGTAATATTTTAGCAGCTGTCATCCACTAGAAAATAGATAATGGAGCAGCTTAAGAAGGCTAAGGCAGCAGCAGATGGGTGGTTGACTAGAGTTAGCAAGAAAATAGATAGTTTACTAGCCAGGGATCCACCACCTACCTCTAGTGATTTAGTAGAAGCCCTAGATGAATTTGATAATAGACTTATGAAACTAGAAGAAGTACAAAATCAAATTGAATTAGAAATAGATTCTGATCAATTAGACAGTTATCTAGACCAGGCAGATGCAGCTAGACAGAAGGCTAGGCATATCAGGTTGCAGTGTGCCAATAGACTTAAAGAAATTTCAGTATGTGATAATGACAATGATTCTACAGTTTCTGGAACATCCTCAGTTCATGCAAAACTTCCTAAATTAGAATTACCTAGATTTAATGGTGAAATTACCCAGTGGCAGAGTTTCTGGGATCAATTTTCCTCCCATATAGATGATACAGATCTGCCTACTATTAGCAAGTTAACATATTTGTTGTCAAGTTTAGAGACGGTCCTGCTAAGGATGTGGTGGAAGGAGTACCACACACTAGTGCCAGCTATAAGACAGTCGTCGATCTACTTAAGGAGAGATTTGGAAAACCTGAATGCATTATTCATGCACATGTTCAGGCTCTTCTTTCTCTGCAAGTACCAACAGAGCAAGGTAAGAATTATATTACCCAATTGTGGAGACTTCGTGATGAGGTAATAAAGCATACAAGAAGTTTGGATGCCCTAGGTATTACAGGCAAGCAATGTGAAGTTCTCTTGGCTCCCATAATTGTGCATAGGTTTCCAACTGAGTTGAGATTACTGTGGTCAAGAAATTGTGGTGGGCTTGAAAGTGATCTTGATTAGTTGTTAAAATGGCTCAAAAAGGAAATTGAAATTCTTGAAAGAAGTGAAATGTATAAGAGCCATACCCCAGCTCCTAGGCCTAATGCTAAGAATGAGGAGAAAAAGAAAGTTTTTAGTAAAGAGAATAAAGAAAAGCTGTTCACAGCCTCTGCATTACATGCAATTTCTCCAACAGAAAACTTAAGTTGTGTTTTTTGTGATAAGAAAAATCATAGATCTGAAAGATGTTTTAAATTCTTAGCATTGGATGGTCAACAGAGGTTTGATAAAATGAAAGAATTAGGTATTTGTTTTAAATGTTTAAATAGTGGCCATATTTCTAGAAAGTGTAAGGTCAAATGTGCCAAGTGTAATGGTAATCATAATGTGACCATGTGTGGCATTAAGTTGAATGAACCAGTAGTCCCCCAAGCAAATACACTGGTAGCAAATGATAACCCAAGTGGGCCCTCTGCAATTGCAATGTTGTCAGGTCACTATAGTAATAAGACTGTGTAACAAACAGCTAAGGTAAAGGTAGTAAATAACAAGGGGGACATTATCACTGCTAAGCTGCTCTTTGACAGTAGCTGTGATCGTACCTATGTTAGCAATAATTGTGTAAATAAATGCAAATCTGATTGGGTCACCAGAACTGAAGCCCCTTATTGTAGTTTTGGTGGCCATGCCTCTAGTAGGGATATACAAAGTAATGTATACAAATTACAGGTTTTAGATGATAAAGGTAAAATTGTTTCCATTTTTGCTACAGGTATTCCAAAGATTTGTAACCCACTAGTAAGACCAGTAGTACCCATATTCTAGATGCTTTCCGTCATTTAAATTTAGCAGATGATATTAATGATACTTCTCCTTTAGAATTAGATATTCTTATTGGTTTGGATTACTACTGGAGCCTCATAACCCCAAAGGATGCTGAGCAGGTAGGAGAAACTGTTGCCATGAAATCTGTATTTGGTTGGGTTTTGTCTGGAAATATTGGAAAATGCTTAATTTCAGGTATGTCTTCAACATCTGATTTTATGTCTCCCTCTTCCCAGCTCTTATGTATATCTGAGGTATCTGATACTGATGTTTCAAAATTTTGGAATCTAGAAATTGTTGGATTTACTAGTAAAGAATATAAAGAGGATATTGGAGATAAAGTTGTTAAAGAATTTAAGGATAAAATAAAGTTTGTAAATGGCAGGTATGAAGTTCAGTTACCTTGGAAGGATAACAGTGTTAAAGACTTATTGATGAATAATGAAAAGATTAAATAGGCTTTTAGTTAAATTAGATAAGGATAAAAACTTAGAGGCTGAGTATATGAAGGTTTTTGATGAGTATGAGTCTCTGGGAATAATTGAAGAGTTCCCCTTAGGGGAGGTATTGCCACCTGGACCCATTTATTACATGCCCCACAGGCCTGTTGTTAGATTAAGTAATAGTAGTACAAAGGTACGTCCAGTTTTTGATGCCTCCGCTAAGGGACCATATGGAATCTCCCTAAATGACTGCATGTTAACAGGTCCCTTACTTAATCCAGATTTGGTGGAGATACTGATTAGATTTAGGCGTTGGCCATATGTGGTCACTGCTGATATTACTAAGGCTTTTTTTACAAATAAGTGTAAACAGTCAAGATAAGAATGCCCATAGATTTTCTATGCCAGGTAAAAATGGAGTAAGACATATGAGATTTAATAGAGCTGTATTTGGAAACACCTCTAGTCCCTTTATACTTAATGCTACTGTTAAGTGTCATTTAAGTAAATATTCTGATTGTGAAGTTATTCAAGATTTAAAAAGAGATATGTATGTAGATAATTGGTTCAGTGGAGCTGATAACAAAGAAGAGGTAGCAAGTAAGTATAGCACAGCATATGATATTATGGTTCAAGCTAACATGTCTCTTGAAAAACTTTCATCTAATAGTATAATGATAGCTTCCAAGTTTAGTGATAAGATACAAATCCTAAGGGATGATGAAGCTATTACTGTATTGGGTCTTAAGTGGTATAATCAAACTGATACATTTTCATATTGTGGTCTTAATTATGATTCTCATTTTGAAGTTTCATATACTAAAAGAACAGTTCTGAGTTTAATAGCTAAGGTGTTTGATCCTTGTGGATTTATCAGTCCATTTATCATGTATGCCAAGATTTTATTTCAGGATATTTGGAAATTGGGTGTATCTTGGGATGATAAATTGCCAGATGATTTGGAAGTTAAATTTAAGAAATGGGTAGATAGTACCAACTACCTAAGCTCACTAGCTATAAATAGGTGTTATTATACCAGTGTACCTTGGAAGAGTATTTAACATATAGAGATTCATGGATATGGAGATGCCTCTGAAAATGGTTTTGGGGTTATGCGTATACTTAAGAGTTTGTCTTGACGATAGCAGTCAATCTTCACTGGTCATGTCTAAAACTAGAGTGGATCCAATTAAAAAACTTACCCTTCCTAAATTGGAGCTAATTGGAGCATTACTTTGTGCTAG